>PYSQ01000143.1:40882-69111 GCA_003049435.1 Nakataea oryzae | reverse complement strand
GGGCAGATCAGCACTCGGAGGCTACAGATGGCTGTTTCCCGCCGCTGGCAGCGCCTTCTGGCATCGGACTCCCCAATGGCTGCTAACCGCCTGTAAAGCACCTGGACTGATCAACAGCAGCTCGGCCGGAAGGTGGCAAGCAAGCACACATGGGGCGGGAAAGCCCAATTTGCCCTCACGAGGACGTCCAGCAAGACTGGCGCCGCCTATCGTTTTCCTAAACCACCGTCCTCCAGCAGAGCTGCTCATTGCACCTTGCCCAAGGACGGCGCGCTCTTATCCCATTTTCCCGCCATCCTCTTTCTGTCTCGCCGTCTCTGAGCCGCAAGCAGTCTTTTGATTGGGCTGCTTGTCTCACTCCGTTCATCTTATTCACAGCGGGAACCGGAGTCACCGGCTGCGGCTCGCTTTTTGGTCCCCGTCTACTCGCGGTACTTGGCCCGGCATCAGATGTGCTCGTCTCGGGCTGCTCAACCCCTCGGAGACGAGAGGTCAGGCCTGTGTTCCCTCCTTGTCCCCCGTCCCAATGGACACCACGCGTGCGACGCGACGGGCTGCCAGCAATGTGTCCCTGAGGTCTGCATATAACTCCCAGCCCCGTCTATGCTCGCTTTCGTCGGCCGAGTCGCGCCGCAACCTGCGCAGCGTCCACGAGAATGCCACTCTCCTGCCCTTGCCCGGCCCGCTCGAGAGCATGCTCAAGACAACAACCGAAACGGGAGACATCGGCGCCTTCTCCATCCGTCCTATCACCTCGTCCATCACCTTCAATCACCTGCCGCGCGAGCATTCGGCCTGCTGGGACGACAAGCCTCGCCCCAGAAGACGCTCTGAATCCAGGGAGACACGCCGTCATGCGCCGCCTCGGGTGTACGGCCAGGATGATCGCAGGCGTCTGCCCTCGTACCGGGGCACTGCCTCGGACATCGTCTCCATAAACGGATCTGAAGGTCAACTGGCGGCCAACAGCTTCCTGCCACCTCCGTTCGACGACCAGGGTCTTCGTTCCTACTCCATGACCAGTTACGGCTCCAAGACATACAGTCAAAGGCCTCCTGAGCGCCGCCATCTTGCAGGGACCATGCCCCCCTTTTTGCAGAGGCCCCACTCGCCATTCCCCTATCCCACCAGGCTCAAGCGTCCGGGCGTCCGGGCCTCATCACCTGCCCTCACTGAGAACGGGAATGTCGATTACAGCAAGATGATAGGGATCGATCGTGTTTCCCATGTAAGCTTTCGTCTGTTTCTTGCTGAGCCCACGAGCCTATCTGCTGGTATCTCCTGTACACATGGTGTTTGCGTCTAGTATCTGATCTCCGTGTCCAGAGAACCGACCACCACCGAGTCTTGAGGCCGCAGCCACCGCCGTACTGCCAAGGTGGCCGCCGGGGACCCCCTCCTTCACTGAGGCCCGATGCAGCAAGATCGATGCGGTCTTACTCTAGCTATGACTCTTATTGTACCCAGCGGACGTCGTCCTCCACAGGACCTGATTATCGTGGTGGTCGCTACCACCGCCCTCGTCCGGCCCACCCCTGGGCTATGCAACCTGCCGAGGCCACCAACTACGGCTCTCAGGACGTGAAGCCAAGGTATTCAAGCTTTGGGTCCATTGTCGACAAGTACCAGTATTCTTCATCCACAGCCGACCGCCCGCCAATTGCGAAAGCTCCTCCGGGCCTGTTCTATTATGACTATTCCGAAGACTTCGACAGTGACAGACAGGACTATGCTACCCTCAGGACCCGCAGCCCGCTGGTCCCCGCATCAGCTCGCACTGTGAACTCTTGTCGATCCTCTGCCATGGCCGACAGTTGGCGCAGTCGGTCGAGAATGAACCCTGCTCCTTCGCCAAGCAGGTTCTCAACCTCTCAGACTGATGAGGGTGGAGGGGATGACATTGAACACTCTGGCAACCTTGTCTCCGAGTATATTCCGGTTGTGCCCAACTCCACTCCGGTCAAAGCTGAACCGCTTCAGCCGGAATCACACTTTCATCCGGACTCAGTCATCGAACTTCTTTCCTGCGAGAGTGAGCAGCACCTTGACAGTGACTTATCCTCATCGCCATGCAAACGGAAAGCTGGGCATCACTTTTCGCGACATGGGCTTCAACAGATTGATCGTGGAGTTCCGGACGTGGACAGCAGAGAGTCGGCGTCAAATGCCAGCCGAAATGAGGGGGGCCGCCGAGATCTACAGGCTGATCACACATCAAATGGCCATGGCTCTTCTGCTGCCAGCTCGAGTGCCACTCATGATGTAGACTCAAACGAGTCTTTCGACAACACGGCGAGTTTTGCGGGTGTGACTAGGGACAGGTACCGCAACTCCGATACAACCATTTCGGGGCATATTTCCAGCTGGCTGCCATCCGACCATAAAATGACGCATCGATCCCCGGGAATGGTGGGCTGCTCTCAATCTGCCATGCCACGATATTCAAAAAACAGCCTGAGCTCAACACGAAGAGTCTGGAGAACAGAAAGAACAAGAGATCGACGTTCCACGGCCTTTTACGATGGATCCGAGCTCGATGGAGGCCCTGATTCCATGTACAATGGTTCGCCCGGCGGTCGCAGTACCCGGGATCACCAACCGTCTTTGGGACTTCACAATCGTGAGAGTCACGGTGTGTTGAGATATAACCGGGTCAGCGGGCGAGTGGAGCGTGATTCGGTGTCCGCCGAGATATCTCCTGCTCGGAGCGAGACGCCGCTGCTGGCTCCGAAGCCAATCTCTCCAGCGAAGGAGCTTCGAGTGAGAAACAGCATCCCGCAACTTATGAAGGCTCTGCCAGCTCTACCTGGTGACCATTCCCCATTGGAAACCTCTAATCTCGAGCTATACAGGGAGGATTCCGACGACGATGGTCACTCCAAGGTTCAAATACTGAGTATCTCCACTCTACGGTCGAAAAAGAAAGAGGAAGCTGTTGATATGGTCCCGGAGACCCCCATGCGCCAGATAGAAGAGGAGGCCGAGACCCAGCCCAAAGTCTCCAAGCTGAAGCTGCGCATGTCAAGCCCAGGATCTGGCTCATCGCGTCAAGCAGATGGGAATCTTCAGCCTGGCTCGCCTGATTCTTGCGAGGTTGTAGCACCATCAAGCCTTGACGGAAGTGCGGTCATCATCACCAAGTCGGCCAGGTGCAGGAAAATCAAGCTCAAAGCCCCGAAGCATGCATCTACTCAAGAGACAGCGGACAAGACAGAAACCATCAAGAGGAACTCTATTATCGCCACATCTTCAGCCATTCTGGAGACACAGGAAGGCGACAGCTTGGATCCTGTATCCCCATTCGGCTTAGGCCAGGAGAAGACCTCGCCATACGATAGTGGCCAGCAGACCGTGGTAGTCAGTAAGGGGCATACACGCGGGCGATTCAACGATACAGCTTCACTACCCCCAAGCCCGCTTCGATGCACTGGTGAGGTTCAGGCTTTTCGAGGTGCATCATTGGATATTAATCCCGTTGGCCTCGCCATTTCCAATCCTGAGACGATCGCGTCACTGGATTGCGACGCTGGCATTTCTCCGAGTAACGCTAGTTGCGGCCAGAAGCAGGGGCCTAGAAAGAGACTCTCCAACATTCGGTTGACGATAACAGAGTCGCTTTCGTGCCGTACTGGACGCGAGGTCTCTAAGCAGGTTTCGTACAGTGGCGGTGACCAAAAGGAGGCCAACCATATTTGCAGGGCTTCACTTGGTGTGCAAACCAGCCAAAGTGATTTGTCGAGGAGCAAGCCCGCAGTTGTTTCCAAGACGAGCAGATTGCGCAGTAAGACCCGGGTCCGGAACAAGCTCTCGAAGCTGGTCAAGGGGGCGAGGCACGCGGTGAAGACTTACATTCGAAAGCGCCACAGGGCGCCAAGTTTGTTGGGGAGGCCTTCTTGAAAAAAAAAGGTGCGATGCAAACTTTGGAAGCCACCCATTTTTAAACTTCTGTTTACTTTATCGATACCTCGAACGTTCTTCTGGTTCATTCTTCCCCTTCTTTTTCTTTTCTTGGAGAGACTTTCCAACCACCCTTCTAAGGCGCTGCGCGTCCTACGAGTAGGACGTGGCAGACATGCCCATTGTGTAGGACTTTAGGAGGTGTTGTAAATTTGGTTCAGTAGTGAGACGCTAGGGAGACAAGGGCTCAGGCTTATCATGTACTTAGCCAGAGGAGAACACGAGAGGCACGTGAGGTTATTCGGTACCAGTGACGCAGTAGTCCAGTAAACCCTGCGAGCCCAGACTAATACCCCAAGATAATATGCGAAGAAATCCACATACTTTTATGTTTAGATATTCGGCCGCGGTATAGTATCCTCTCCGACTCGTGTTGTGATGCTGGATCGGCACGACCTAGAGCCTCGACATAACCATCACAAGCGAGAGTTTAAACAAAAAGCAGCCACATTGGACATTGCTTAAAAGAAGAAAGGTAGGTCGGGAAAGCCACCAAAGGCTTGAAAGATTACCCCCGAGGACAAAGAAACGGGATACAGCAGCCATGTTAATATTCAAATGCAGATCGTTCCGTGCCAGTCTAGATTCATGAGAGTCGCGTCTAGATACCTAGGTATTCATGTCGTAAAACACCAGATAAGTCAATTCCCAGCCAAGCCGGTTTACGTATCGAAAATCAAAGGCGACATACGTGGATCGCGGCACAAGATACACATCTCGCAAGGAAACTCGCCCGGCCAGCCAACTTTAGCGAGACCACTTTATTCCTGGGAAGAAAACCACCGGCAAAAGGCCTAGCCCGCATCGCAGTCAAGGCGTGTATAGGAGAAGAAAAGGAGACACAGCTCCATCACCAACTTCGCCATCTTGCACCACTCCGAAGGTTGGCCAGCCGTGTTCTCCCCAATGAGCCCCTCTGATCCCCAGAGATGGCCGTCCCAAAAACAAGATGCCATTTCTGGGGAACAGGAATCTCTATTGGTTGATGAACAGACGAGACGCGACCGAGAAGCCTGGGCCGACACTACCCAAGTCGACAACAGCGCCGTTCAGGAATCATAATCCCGAGGAGAAAAGGAAGAAAAGGCTTGGCCCCAGCCATTCGATCGGTCCGCTGGCCACAAAACGCACCAGAACAGCAGATCAAGACGATTGTCTGTTTCCGCCTAGCTTTCAGGTCATCCGCCGTACCCGGACCGTGCACTGGGGCTCAGCCCCCGAGGAGGATGAAGAGCCCAGGAAGCCCGAGACCAAGAGGTCCAAGAAGAGGAAGATACTGTCGATACTGCCGCGGGCTATGGGCTTCGGGCGGAGCAAGTATCCCAGGCGGTACACGGCTCCCGCCAATGCCGGCGAGAGTGTGGATGACGGGCTGAGGGTAAGGTACATCGAGCAGCCAGTCAGCCAGTCCCCACCGGAGCAGGGTGCGGTCCCAGAAGCCTACCCGTTATCGGGAGGACATCTGACCCTGACCAGCTGGCAGTTGCACCAGGCCAAGTCTTCCATCGGCCTGCCAACGCCAAACCGCTCGGAGACGACCCTAGTGGACAACGAAGACGATGAATCATCGGCCAGATACCCTGTCTTTCCCGAGGCCTGGTGGATTTATAAGGGCTGAGGTTCATCTGGAACTGGGCTTAGTCGGCTTCTTCCTTGTGATCCACGAGCGGATCTTGGATTCTTAGTGTAGTACTTTTTTTTCTCTTTTCTTCTTCTTCTTTTTTCTTCTTTTTTTAATTCTGGCAAGGAGACAGCCCAGCCGCAGGTAAATTAGTGTATGAATGTTGGCCCCCTCAAAAAACGCCTCCACCAACAATGAAAAGGCGCTCCTCCTCGCGCTTGGCCCACTGGACGATGCGGTTGGCTCCCTGGCTCATGACGGCGCGGGACGAGTTGGGCCCGGCAACGCAGTAGAACTCAAACACGGGCGTGACCCAGACGAGACTGGTCGAGTCCTCGCCAGAGCAGTGCAGGACGCGTAGGTGTGAGTGGCGCGCGTGTGCCGACGCGTGAAGCCTGTGGTAGAGCGTCGACAGCCGGCGGCGTGCCACAACATCGGCAAACGCGGGCTCATCGAGGGATGACGAGACAAACTGCACGTTGGCCCGGGATTTATACAGGAAGTGTGCAATCTGGCTGCCTGGAGCGACCTCGCCCACCCGCGGCCGACCTGCGGCAGCGGCGGCTCTGATGATGGCCAGGCCCCCGTTCTTAGCGAGGTGTTGAGCTACCTTGTCGCGCATCTCCTTGAGTTCGAAAAAGCTTTCCTTGTCCGGGCTGATGAGGATGATGGCGATCTCGTCCTCAGGGGCCAGAGACGCTCCCGGCGCAGCGGGCGGAGGGACTGGCGCCTGGTCATCGATCGACTCGGCGTCTGGCTTATCAAAGAAGCTCACATACATGTAGAGATAGCCACGGTTATTGAACGCAGGCAGGCAAAGCGGGATCCAGTTCTCGCCACCGCCAGCCTTGATGCTGTCGGAAGCGAAGAGCATGTTGAAAATCAGCTCCAGGTCGCTGGGGTGCAAAGAGTGCCTCCGAGGACGGATGACGCTGACCAGCTTTCCGCCAGCCACGATGAGGCCGTACAGAAGCTTGTCAGACCGCTGTTTCAGGAAGGCATTGTTGATTGAGTGACGCTGGGACTTTCTCAGCTTCAGACACTCGAGGGCGCCCAGCAGGGCCGAGGGCGAGCCCCTGGTGAAGCTGTCAGCCAGGGCCGAGAGAAGGGACTCGGTGCCCTGCAGCGGCTTGCTCAGGTCCGACGACGGCCGGTGGACAAAGATGTTGGTCAAGGTCGGCAGCGTCAGGGTGGACAGGATCTGCATATAGAGAGCATCGAGCTGGCCGCGCAGCTGCGAGTCGCTCTCGCCCAGTCGACTGATGGCGACAAAATACAGAGGGCCCTCGGTGGCCACGACGAAGCGGGCGTCGCCGGCGGTGAATCCCTGCAGCGGGTCCTGTGCGCCCTCGTAGAAGGAGATGATTGTCTGGACGACGCCGATGTACGAGTTGATGAGGCTCGGGTCGCCGTGGCGGCTCCAGATGGGCTTGCCGGCCGACGACAGGATCATGTAGTGTTTCAGCTTGGCCCTCCACGCCCGCAGCAGCGCCTCCTCGTCCTGCGCGCCGGGGGCCCCGGCGTCGCACACGTCGTCAAACTCGCGCGCGAAGGCGGCCAGCTCGTCGTGGGCGCCAGGGGCCGAGGCGGCCTCGAAAGGCGGGCGGGTGGCGGACTGGGCCCGGAGAAGCTGCCAGGCGCGGCTCTTGGCGCCCATATCCCGGCCGATCAGGCTCGCCAGGTCGCCGGGGGCCTTGAGGGTCGGGGCGAAGGTCATGACACTGGCCGCGTCGTCCGGGACCAGCGAGGTGGCGTGCCCGCCGGCGATCTGGGCCGAGGGGCTGGAGGAGGAGAAGGTGCCGCGGGAGCCGTCGGGGAAGGACATGGTCTGGATGTCGACCGACGAGAGCGCCGTGGTCGGCCGGGCCTGCATCTTGCTGGCGGCGCCATCGGCAGGCGGCGCACCCGACAGGCGGGGCCGTGGGGGTAGTGGAGGCGGCGGCGGAGTGGGCGTCCCGGGTTGCGCGTCTGGCCCGCGGCTGGCCGAGTCATCAGCAGAGCTGCCGACAGCGACGTCTCCTTGGTCGTGAGCCATGTCTGGCATCTTCAGGAGCGGCATCTAGATGGTGTCTGGCCCTGCGCATCTCCGCATGGTCCTGCTGGGAGGCGGCGGCGCGTGCGGGAAATGCAGAGCAGCGTGGATTGGCTGGCGGAAGGCGGTTGCGGCAGTCTCAATGGCGATGAAGCGGACGCCGGCGAGACGCAGGCCTGCGGCGGCCGTCGACGCGACGTCTGCTCAGGGGACGACGGACGGGGGTGACGACACGAAGAGCACGGTCCGGCGTGGCGCGGTCGCTGCGCGGCATGAGCTCCATGCACATGGACAGTACCTACATGGACAGCTATGCACGTATGCATGTAGGAGCCCTACTATATAGCCTAGGCCTCCATAGGCTTGGTTGGAGCTGGAGTTCGTTGGTGCCGTCCACTGCAGGTGGGCTGTGGGGCATGCGGCTAGGGGTAGCTGCTGTCTGTATAGGCCCACCCCTCGGGCTGTTGCAGCGTGCTCCAGTGCTGCCGTGCTGGCTAGAGAGCGCTGACGTAAATCTGGACTAGGCGCCCGGCTGCGGTGCTCCATCCTCACCAACGTAGGATTGAATGAGACGACGTGTTTCTTCCAAGCTGCCGCAACCTCGCAGCACCAGATCGATTAGCGATCGACGCCCTGCCCCCCCTCCCCGCGCGATGCTTGCCGACCGAGACGCCCTTGTTGCGAACCGAACGGCCGCGGCCTCGACCCGTCCAATCTAGCAGCAGAGCAGCGCCGCCGTGCAGACAATGGCGTTTGAACCGGTCCGGGGAGTGTCCGTCTCCCCGACTAGCTCTGGCCGCGAGTCTCCCATCCCTCGCCAGTGGAGAAACCAACTCGGAGCCGGTACGGAGACAGACAAAGACCTCGAGCCTCTCTGATCTGGCCAGGCTGACGCGAACCTGCTGCATGGCTTCCTAGACGACTCCCCCAAAGACAAGACCTTCCGCAAGTATGCCGCCGGCGTCGAGAGGGCCCTGGCCCTCTTCGAGACAGCGCTGCAAGAATGGGCCGACTACATCTCCTTCCTCAACAGGCTTCTCAAGGTCGGCATCCCTCACCCCGCCCGTTGCTTGCGCTGCTCCTCTCCCCTCGCCCGCCCTCCCGCCATGCTGATCTTGCTCCCCGACCAGGCCCTCCAAGCCCGAACAAACACCACTACAACCGTGCCGTCCAAGGCCCTCGTCGCAAAGCGCCTCTCGCAATGTCTGAACCCCACGCTTCCGTCCGGTGTTCACCAAAAGACCCTCGAGGTCTACCACTACATCTTCACTATGATCGGCAAGGATGGTCTCTCCCGAGACCTCCCATTATATCTCCCCGGCCTGGCCTCCACCTTATCCTTCGCCTCCCTCTCCGTGCGGTCGCCCTTTCTCGACCTGCTCGAGCGCCATTTCCTGGACCTCAACCCGCGCTCTCTGAGACCGGCGCTGAAGTCTGTCGTGCTGGCGTTGCTTCCTGGATTCGAGGATGAGACAGCCGAGGACTTCGAACAGACCATGAAGCTGATGGATCGCTTCAAGGTGGCCGTCCGCCCGCCCAACAGTGAGGAAATCACGCCTGCACACTCGTCTGGGGACTCGTTCTTTTGGCAGTGCTTCTTCCTTGCCTCTATCACAAGCCAGAGCAAGCGGGCAGGTGCTCTTGCATACCTGGTGCGGAATCTGCCGAATCTGGGTCATCCCTTGGCCCCTGAGGCTGGTCCATCGGCCGAGGCCAAGGATGAGCCCGTCTCGGACGTTGCACGTAAAATCTCTCAATTGGTTACGTCCCCTGAGCCGGGACTCCTGCTGCGCTGCTTCGCAGCAGGTCTCGCCGACGAGAATCTTCTTGTCCAGCGGGGCTACCTTGATTTGTTGGTAACCCACCTTCCCCTGCACTCCAAGGTGCTCCAGAAACGTGTGAAGCCTACGGACCTCGAGCTGCTCCTGCGAGCAGCGGCCGGGGTCGTGACTCGGCGAGAAATGAGCCTCAATAGGCGTCTATGGGCGTGGCTGCTGGGACCAGAGCCTACAGCCGGCGCGTTCGATGCCGAGAACGGACTCGAATCGCCCACCTCCCCGTCCGGACACCACCCAGGTCACCTGGCGTCCAAGACGGGGTATTTTGAAGAGTATGGGCTCCACGCCCTTAGCCGCTCATTGCTGGCCATGATCAAGGCAAGCGAGCAGGGCGGCCCGGCCGAGAAGGCTCGCCCCTATCGCATATGTCTCTCACTTATGGACCGTTGGGAAATCGGGGGCCTGGTCGTTCCCGAGGTGTTTCTGCCCATTGTCGACAGCGTGCGCAAATACAAGGCCAGGTCGCCGTCAAAGGTGGACTTTGGCGAAGTCCTGCGGAGCGCGAGCGTTTTCTTCGATGGCGTCGAGAGTGGTCTGATTTACGGCGAGCTGCTCGGCCTTTTAGCCCCCGCACTCGGACCTGGAAATCTGGATCCTGCCGAGCGCAGTGACAGACTTGCCCTGGTTAGGTTTGTGCTTACGCACTTCAACGTGAGGGAGGAGGAGATGATAACGATCCACGCGCCTCTGATCGCTCTCTCGATTCTCTGCATGCTGGAGGCCAAACAGCGGCTGGCCGCCTCTGACGGGCCCGAGGAGAGCAGTGAAATATCGGCCAAAGCTCTCGGCATCGCAGCCGACCTGTTGGAGCTTGTCCCCGAACGCGCTTTCCTGCCGCCAGGAGCCAAGGCGGCGCCAGGCGGCGACTCCGACGAGGCCCAAGATGCATCCACGACAGTGGGTATCCTCCGACGGATAAAGGATTTCTATGTAAACGAACAGGGGAGTCTGGAGACATCGCCTGCTCCCTTTGAGGGCCAAAGAGTAGGCGAGTTGCTGCTGCAGAAGGCATGCAGCCTTAATTGCGAGGCACTCCACGAGGAGCAACAAGGGGCTGCGGTTGGGGTCAAGAGCCGCATCCTGCTCCATCTCTTAACCAAGGCGCCGGCACAAGCGCCCTTTGACGACAAAAATCTCCTCAACGCCGTGCACGACCGTCTCGCCACAAGCCCGCCTTTGGACTTCGTCACGTTCTCGTCGCTCTTGTCTCTCTCAACAGTGCTCCACTCCTCGGGCCGCGTACCGGACATTGAGATTGCCGAGATAGTGCCGCAGCTCGTGCGACATGCCTGGTTCTATCTCTCCGCGCCAGAGCCCAAGTACCATGTCGAAACTGTCCGGGGCTTGTGGCAGCTCCAAACGGCCCTCGGATCCCAGAACCGTGACATTGAGGCCGCAGTTTCGACTCTTATAACACAGCATGCCGCCGCGACTGACGTTGCTTCTGAACGCTCGGTCGACTCTGGGCGCAGCTTCGCCGTTCTCTGGTCACACACTCTTCAGGACAACCCCTCTAGTTCAGAACGCAGGGCGCCGAGGACCCCACGAATTACACAAGGAGGGGACCCCAAGCCCTCGTTTCCCAGGCTTGCCGGCATGGATCACTACCATGTCATGCTGACGAGGCCTCTTTTCCTGGTTCTCGATGCCCTGACAGACGATAGGGGGCAGCTTTTTATGAGTGTCAAGTCGTGGCTCAATACTCTAAACGGAGTCGACAAGTAAGTGTTGTTGGGCCCCGGAGACGTGTCTGCTGCTCTTGGTCTCGCTTTCTAACCCCAGCACTTATTGTCTTGCAAAAAAGACTTTTCTACATCTTTGTCGGCAAGTTCCTGGATCTCGAGTTCCTACAGCTCAGCAGAGCGACAAGCGATATGGCGAAGACCATCGAGCTCCGTAGCACCGACGACTTGAACCTCTGCCTCTACTATATAAAGGGACTATCCAACATCTTGAAATGGGCGCCTACCAGCATATGGGCCGTGCTCGCGAAACATGCAGTGTCCGACGAACAGGCACCGCAGCAGCAGGAGAAGTACAATGGTAAAATACTTTAATCTGCCCTTTTGCCCGTTTTCCACCCTTCTCCTTGATCGGCAGCCTCTTGCTGACTGTTGTGGTTTGGGGCCTCCAGACAACGAGGACAGCATGTCTATCTTGGTGTTTTTCCTACAGGTCTGTATAAGATGCGTCACGTTCGATGTTACATTGGACGACGAGCGGCCCGATGGCAGGGCGGCGCAGCTCTGTCGCTCTGCGTTGACGGTCCTGCACCATATCCTTCAAAACCCTTACGCGATAACTCTAGCGGAGCTTCACCTGGAGGACGTTCTGCTCGAGAAGCTTTCGCGATCGCTATCTGGGGCTGATCCGTACATCCAAGTTCTGCTATTGGATGTTGTCCTCGCATCACTAAAGCTGCGTACGACCATTGCCGTAGAGCGGCCGCTATCGCCACCAGCAACCTCAGAGAAACGTATGACGGGTCTTGATCCCACAAAGAGCGGCAGACCGCCTTCTACTCCAAGTGATGGCCCTGCTCGGTCACTTGGACCACCCCAGGCCCTGCTAAGTTGCATACAGGCCGGGCTTGGCTCTCCGAGAAGCCGTGTAGTTCTTGACAGCTGGGTGGGCTTTCTGGGAGAGGTTTTGCCTTTCTACGCGGACTCGGTCTTCCAGGTTCTCATTCCACTAGTGGAAACCCTCTGCTCCCAAATCAGCACCACGCTCCTTGGCCTCCAGAAAATGTTTAGAGACCCCGGTCAGCCCGAGGGCGATGCGGCCAGTGGCCCAGAAACAACACTCATCTACCTGCTCAACGCACTCGAGCAGGTCCTCGCCAAAGCCCACGACCAACTTTTGATGGAGGAAGCGAGGGCGTCTGTCACCAAGAGCCCAGAGCTGCCGCAGGGCTTCTTTGGAACAATATTCTCCTCTGACGCGCCGCAATCGAGGAGCGCCACCGCGAACGACAGGCTGACGGTGCTGCTGGCGTTTCAGGACGCGGTGCGCATCTGCTTCAAGATATGGTCATGGGGGCAGGGGCCAGATGCGGGGACACAGGACATGGCCTCAGCGTCGTCCTTTAACTACACCTCACTGAGAATGAGGAACCGAGCCAGGAGACTTTTGGAGCATCTGTTCGCCGCAGAAACCCTCCAGTGCATGGAGACCATCGTTGAGATCTGGCGGGGTCCGATGCCAACCGCGACCTCGCAGCCACAGCTGCAAACCGAGGTCTTCAACCTTCTCCCTGCTCTCGACAGCTCCCGCCCGAAGCACACGATTCCAGCCCTCTTCAACGCAATATACAGCAGGGCCAACCCAGGCGCACTCGACTCATCGCGCAAGTCGACGCTTACCGTCGAGCTTCAAGACACCGACATTGTCATCTTCCTCGTCGAGTACGCTCGGTCTCTTGAGGATGACGCGATGGACGAGATATGGCAGGATTGCATGATATTCCTCAAGGATCTCCTCGGAAACCCATTCCCGCACCGGCAAACACTGCCTAGTCTATTGGAATTTGCGGCAATCCTGGGCGAGAAGGTGGACAACACCAACTTTGGGGAGCAGAAGAAGATGCGAAGGGAGCTAGGTGTAAGTGTTCTTGTCTCATAAATGACTCGGCTTGAAGGCCTTTGTGTGCTGACTATTCTTGAAAAGGACCTCTTCCACCGGCTCCTCACGGCCCTCTTCACAACAAGGCCCATGACTTTCACTGAAGCGCTCCCCGAAAAGCCCAAGGGAGCCGAGCTGACCCAGAAGGGCAGTCTCACCGTCAAGAACCCCTTTGAACGAGCAGATGATATCGTAGAGGTGCTGTCTTGCATTGTCCCCAACCTGGCCAAGATCCTCGTCGAACCGGATCGTGTGCTGAACGCAGCGGGCGCCATCTCGACCAACGTAATCGGCCCAACGCTGCGGTCCAAAGGATTCCCGGACACGTTGTCGCAAAGCACGCTGTCGCTGCTCCAGGAGCTTTCGCGGCTGCCGAACAACCAGAAGACGTGGAAGAAGGACGTGGCCGACGCTTTCAACGACCCGAGGTTCTTCGGCACCTCTCTGTCCCTCGTGTCCAGCGACTGGCTTCCTCTGCTGCGGCAGTGGGTATTGAACGACAAGGACAGGATGCCTGAGATACTAAGTCGTATCACGCCGCCCGCAACCGCCGGCATCGTCTTCGGCGTCGGCGCCACCTCGGCGAGGCTCGAGGCCGACCGCAGAACCCAGCTCAACCTGCGCCGGATAGCGGCCCTGCTGCTCGCGTCAGCGCCTGACTCATTCGTTACAGAGCTCCCCCAGGTCTTGGATAAGCTTGTGGAGCTGCTTGGCGCAACCGCAACGTCGTCACCTTCATCCACGACAAGAGCAGAGTTGTTCATGGTGGTACGTGCCCTAGTGCTCAAGACGAGCGCGATACACCTAGCGCCGCTCTGGCCCATCATCAACGCGGAGCTCCACGCGGCGATATCTTCCGTCGTGGCACCAGATCACAGCGGGCCGTCTGAGACGTACAACAACGTTTCGGTCCTCCAGGCATGCAAGCTTCTGGATCTGCTCGTCTGCGTTGCGCCAGATGACTTCCAGCTCCACGAGTGGCTCTTTGTTACAGACACTATCGACGCTGTTCACAGGCCATCGACGTACCAGCCAGTCGCACTGGTGGATGAGTTGTCGGAGGAGCTGGGATCGGTGGTCATGTCCTCGGGAGGCGCGCAGTCAGCCATTCAACCACTGGTAGAGTCAGCTTCCCACTCGGCTACGGGCAGCTTCAACAGACGGACGTTGCTTGGTTCGGGCGGGATAAGTGATGACGTGGCTATGGAGAGGCGGGAGGAGCTGGTCGCCAAGATACTGCGACCCTTCTTTGGGCAGCTGAGCATCTTTGCCTTCGAGGCGACATATGCAATGGGCCCTCTGGATTGGGATCACTGTGTGCAGGGGCTTCTGAAGGACATGTTTGACGAGAGGAGCATAGTCAGGGCGCTGTAGGCAGATATTGAGAGTGGTTGTTAGGGGGGAGATCAAACTGAGTACGGCCTTTTCTTCGCCGTATGGAAAGTACTATTCTATTATGGAGGCCTGAGCCAATTAGGACAGGAGAGACGCCAATTTTGATGGCTCCCACCAAGTCTGTTTTACGTTTTGGTGATGGTTATGATGAACCTTTTTTTTTTGGACTGCACCCCTGTGCTTTGATCTCCGTCTCACGCTTTCCTCCCAGGCAGGTTAGCGGGAAGATAGGCGACCATAGCCTTGCTCGCGCCATACATGCAATACTGTGTGACGGGGATCTTGTCCGAGCCATTGGGGATAAGCCTGGCGACCTGCCTGAGGTCGCTCGTTCTGGGGAGGAACAGGGCGTGGTCGTAGTGCTTGCACGCGGCGTGCAGCGTGTCCAGGTTGTATGGCTGCATGGTGGAGAGGTCGAAGATGGGCTGGTCGCGGTAGCTGACGCCACCCCAGGGCGGGGATGCAAAAATGACCGTCGTTTCCGGCTGCACAGCCAAGTTCTCGGGCAAGACGGCGGTCAGGGTGGTGGAGGAAGCCTTGCTGGCGGCACGACCGCAGCCGTTGTCCTCGTCCTGCCCCTGTTCGTCCTGCTTCTGCTGCTGCTGGCCGAGAAAGTCAAAGCAGTCGCTGTTCACCCACGTGATCCAGTCGCCGACGCCGTAGACCTCGGCGTTGTGCTGTGCGCAGGCCAGGGTGTCGGCGTCCTTCTCTATGGCGATGACGCGGGTCCAGCGCTCCGTGAGGGCGAAGGCGATGGCGTTGCCGCCGACGCCGCCGAAGAGGTCCACCACCGTGTCCTTTTCGAGGCTGGCCCAGGTGGACATGTAGTTTGCTATCTCTCTGGAGGCAGGGAGGGAGACGGCAGCAGATAGCGATTGAAGCAAGTGGGTTAGCCATGCCGTCGTAAAGAAAAATATGTCGCGTCTGGCCGCTCAACCTACCTGGCAACGGGTTCTGGGGTCACGCCGAACCAGGCGTCGTGCGTGAGGCGGATGTCATCGTCATACCACTCGAAAATCGAGTAGCGCTGTTGCCAGTATCTTGACATGTCAATAACAAAGGCTCAAACATGTTCGTGCTGGGGTCTCGGCACACCACCCGACTCGACTTGGCAGCGCTGCAGATTCTGTAAGGGCGAGGTGAGATGGGTCGCGACGATACTCACTTTTGTATTTCCTCTGGAACTTGGTTTAGCTTCGTGTAGTGGAGGCAGCGCTCTGTGAGCGGCAGCCTGGGGGCTTCTTGCAGGCTCATAGCGTGCGTTGGATCTGCCGATACCATCTAAGGGTGCGCGAACCGGAGCACGTCCCAGCACTCATGTTTGGTAGGCAGCACAGTCGTGAGAGCTGGGTGCAGCCTCCTGCGCGTCCGGCAGGGCAGGTGCAGCTTGCCCCACATCCTGTGCGGCGTCTTAGCACGTCGACACCCCTGAACCCCACAATTACAAGGCTGACGACCGCTGGGGCTTCAGGACAGCTTAGCTGAAGGCTCAGTTCAGTTGAGGGGGCCTGCCTGCCTTGCAGCCTGCGCCTTCCGTCCTTGCGGCACATGCCAATTGCCTCAACTTGTCTCGCACCCAAAACACTCGGCCCCACAAGGACACACTTGTCTGCCCGACATCCAGAAAAGACCCCAACACCGAAGCGACCAGACACCGACGGCACAGCCCCAAAACCCAACCACGGGCCTGTGCCATGTTCAACGCACTCAACCGCTTCATCTCGCGGCTGGACGGGGATGCGCCGCAGCAGCAGAAGAACAGCCAGCAGAACACGTTTGGGTTCCAGGTCCTGCGCAACAGCAACCTGCAGCTCGCCATCGAGCCATGGTTCGACTTCGTCGTCGGCATCAACGGCCGCATGATCGACAACCCGGACCCTAGGCTCTTTGCGCAGGAGGTGCGCAACTGCGCCGGCGGCACCGTCACCTTGGGCCTGTGGAGCGCAAAGGTGAGCGAGCGACAGACACCCCCGGCCCGGATAGCTAGACGGACCTAACCCGCTCACTTTGCTCGCTCCGTTTCCAGGGCCAACGCACGCGCGCGCTGCAAATCCCCGTCCCCGTCGACACAGCCTCGCTTGGTCTGACGCTCCAGTGGACCCCTCTGTCGGTCGTGTCCAACATCTGGCACGTGCTAGACGTGCCGGCCAACTCGCCCGCCGACCATGCCGGCCTGCTCCCCTACAGCGACTACATCCTGGGCTCCCCCGACGGCGTCCTGCTGGGCGAGGGCGGCCTCGGCGAGCTGGTCGAGGAGCACATTGGCCGCCCCCTGAACATCTACGTCTACAACAACGAGTACAACGTCACACGTCTAGTCTCCATCCAACCCAGCCGCGACTGGGGCGGCCAGGGCGCCCTGGGCTGCGTCCTGGGCTTCGGTGCCCTCCACCGCCTGCCCGCCCCGCTGAATGAGCCGGTCGACGCGCCCGGCGAGACCATGTTTGACGGCGGCGCAGCCGCCGCTGGCGGTGATCCCCACAGCCACTACGGCGGCAGCTACTCGGCCGAGGCCCCGCAGGCCCCGCCATTCCTCTCGGACGGCGCGAGCGTCTTTGTGCCCGGCGAGCAGCAGCTTCCCCCGCCACCGCAGGCCGGCGGCGACTTTTTGGTCCCGGCGCAGTTGGTCGGAGCAGCGGCAGTAGGAGGTGCCGGCGCCGCGCCGGCGCCGCGGGGCAAGAAGAAGGACAGGCACCACGGCGCCTCCAAGGGGGCGGCCATGAACGATTATTTCAAGGAGCAGGAGCAGAAGAGCAAGGAGCTGGATGGCGGCGGGGCGTCTAGCGGGAGGGCCACGCCTGTGGCGCCGCCACCCCGTGCCACCAGCACAGGACCGCCGAGGGCTGGCGCTGCTGCCGTGCCGCCCCCTCCGCCGCCAGCAGCAGCAACAGCAGCAGCAGCAACAACGGAGACAACTGAGGGTGATGAGGCATCATGAGCAAGAGGCTGACACCGCGGCCTTTTCTCATTGATGACTCCTGGGGTATTTGTCTGGTATCGTCCTTGTTTGGCTTCCAGTAAACCGGCAATACAGAGCTAGAGATTTAGACCTCGCAAAATCAGGAGCCGTTTCCATGCACAGTGCCGGTCCCCCTCAGTTCTAAGGGTTTCCTAGGTACCAGGTCTAGGTTGAAGCGTTTCTGAACACCTCCTTGGGGATAACCATGTTACTTTTTTGCATGATATCTTTACATCTGTACATTCGCGGTGCCTGTTCCTGAATGCTTTTTATCCCCTGGTCTCTCAGCGTTTTGTATTTCCAGCGGGCTTCGACGGCCCACACTATCGGATTCTGTACTACCCTTTCTGCAGCGCACTAGTTGATGAAGTTGACGCAGAAGAAATGAAGAATCAGACTGCCTACGACGTAGTCGGCGAATGCCCTGGGTTTCCCAGGCCGGTTAGCTCATGGATTGAAGAGGGGAGGCAGGGAGGGGGTATAGCAAGGCTTTCATACCTCTCTGGAGAAATCGAGGGGAAGTCGGATGCGTTCGATTCGTTGGCTTGGATCCGCAGGGAAACTGTTTTTTTCGCGTGAGATTGAGCGGCCTCAAACACCCGCTGCTGATTCGGGCATGGTGTCTTGTATATATATATGCGACTAACCTGTAAGGACGAATTGGCCGACGGTAGCGGAGAAGCCGGAGAGGAAGGCATTGAAGGGCTACGTTTGCATCATGGCAGCAAGGATTAGCAACGCGGGAACAAGGGCACGTTCGTGTACGGGCAGCCAGGAGTTTGCATACGTAGTTCCCCGCCAGGACACAGTAGAGGAACTGGAGAACGCCAACGACAACGAGGAAGACCAGGAAGATATCGATCAGCTTTGTGCGCTGGGGGGTGGACTTTTGATAGTAGTCGACGACGTTGTTGGCAATTTGATCCCAGCTCTGGCGGGACGAGGCTGGCGCCGCCTTCGCAGGCTTGGAGGGGGTCTGGACTGCGGCGGCGGCAGGAGCAGGAGAGGCGGCGGCGGCGGCGGCGGCAGTCTCCTTGGACGCCGGGGTTGCGTTGCGCTTCGGGGCCATTGTGTCCAGTTTGGTTGCAGGCGCCGCGTCTCAATTCGGGTTGTCGGAAGCACGCAGTATGTGCCCGGGTATCGTGGGGTTCCGAGGTGGCCAGCCGTTCGGGATTCGTCGTTGTCTCGTTGTCGTCGTCGTCGTCGCTGCTCAACCTCGTCGTCAGGATTGGAAGCTCCGGCCAGCAGCCCACACACGCAGCTCAAACGGACACGCGGTCACTTGGATGCGGCCTGGCTCGTGCGTCGTGGGGGAGGGAGCTCCAATTGATTGCCTGATTGGCTGCGACAAAGAGCGGGAAGTCCCACTTCGCTCGGATCCGCACCTGGTCCAGTTCGAACCCACCGTGCCGCCACCGTCAACCACCAGCCACAGCTCGCTTCCCTGCCAGGCCAGCTCCCGCGCGTTTTGATTGAAGCGCACAGATGTGAGCAGCCAGAGCCTGGGTGAATTATCGGCAATGAACTACCGCTATCAGACGAATGAGCCGATAAAAACAACCATAGGATAAAACCAATAAATAAACAAATAGAACAAAAATAATAAAATACCCAAACTTCTTCCTCTCGAGGGGTGAATTCACCAGTGCTTGATGTCACCCTGGCCCTCCTGCACAGCCGAGGTGAATAGACCGTGGCGTCCGCGTGCCATCCACATGAAAACTGTGGACGACCTCCTGGCTCGCTCGTTGCCACGCATTTATCGGGGCCCGATCTGTTAAATAAGGATGAGATCATGCCACATGGCGAGAATGGATGAATAGAAACTAGTGTCCTTTTTTTTGCCGATGCGAAGCTCCCTGTGCAGAGCGGCGATGGGCAAACAAGTCAGCTACCTTTCCCTTCGACATGGCCACATCTCATCTCACGGTCCGCATGCCATGTCTGTTTCGGGAACGCAGGTCGGCGAGGACTACGACTGCGCCGCCCGCGCACCGGCCGACCAATAACATAGGGAGACTTATGGGCCGTCGGGCATAAAAACATTCAACATTCAGCTGTGGCATGCAAAGGGAGCTCGAAGGGGTTTGCTCTCGGAAGAAATATCACCCATCCAAACAGTAGCCGATTGCGCACGGGGCCGTGCCCGTGTTTCGAACTATGCAGGCAAAACACCTTCAGTTACCTATTTGGTCACACCCAACGTGATTGCTGGATTCCGGGCAATCAACAGGAGATCCTGGCACAGAGAAGCCACAAAGCAAAGGCTCCGTCCGTTTGCTTCGTGCCCAGAACCAACAGGCGGGGCGTTTGCCCGGCTCCCACCACGCTGGCACAAACCGGCAGGCAAGGGTGGCGATGAAACGGCACAAACGCAGGATCGAGTCCCACCACATACGACACGCTGCATCTTGGTAGGCATCTAGGGTCACGGCGACAAGCTCGAACCGATCAGCGGCGGTCGTGCCCACCGTGATGTGCCCCCCCACACCAGGTGATTCACCAGATGGGGTATGATCGAAGCGATTCGGGCGGGATTTTCACTCGGTAGCGATAAACCAAGCCTTGGTCCAGAAGGTGCATGTGCGCCAGGTAGCATGCAAAAGTCGGGCACCAAAGGTCCGGATTCCAAAGCGCTTGTGGGTCGCTCCTTCGGTAACCCCCTCCACGGAGAAAAGAAAAACTTGATCCCTATGGATTGCTGGCTATGTTGGAGATCTCCAGCGTTAACGATTGGGCCTGGAGAGCTTTGGAGTGGTGGCAGGTGGAGGAGATAGTGGAGTGTGGAGTAACCAGAGTCCAGCCATCTGCGGAGCCGAGCCCCAGGAAACCAACCAGACAGGCCTTCCGAGCCTTTTTTTTCCCCGGGCTATGTCAATAAGACCCCTGGGTCAAACGCTATTGGACTGGTACGAGATGTTCGACTCCAAATCGCAGCAAGCTGCCTCCCAGCCTGTATGGCTTCGATTATTGGCCCAGCTAGCGCAACGCTCTAGCGTTTGTTGGCAGCGGCCAAGCGCACGTCGTGCATGCATGCGTGCGTGCATATGCGCGTTGGCCTGACTTGGCCGTCTGATGAGAGTGGCGGGTTTCTTCACCCGTGTGCAGTGAACTGTACGTACATGACTCAAGTGGGGATGTCTTCAGCCTCGGCGCTTAGTTGGAGGCGGGGAGTGGTCCTGACAGATTGCGCGGGGCATTTGTGAGCAGCTGCGGGCCGGGTTTTATGCTAGGGCGAGGCTAGGCGTCTAAGCCGAGTGCTTGTTGGGATGGTATGGATGCTAACAATGGGGGACGAATATTTTTGGATGGCGGCCACGGGCTACGGAAGCCCACATGGGCTAGGCTAAGTGCGTGCTAGATGGGCACATGAATAAGGGACGGCGCTACCGCGCCCGATATCGAAGCAGCCCTGCGGCTGTGCTCAGCCGTCGTAGCCGTCCTAGCCGCTGTGTTGGTCTCCCATTGCGAGCTTTCCATGGCACTGCCTCCAGCCATCCTTCAGGGGTAGCAGGAGAAACGAAACATAAGGCCTGGGCTGGCCAGTAAGAATGCCGTCGCAGTGACTTTCGGGAGTCAGCACAGGGGGGCCTTGAGTTGCTGGCTGGCTGGCTGGCTGGCCAAACAAAATCCACCGCATCCACACTGCCGGGCACTTCCTGCAGGCACGATGCGCAGGGAACATGCAAGCAGGCCATATGCGAATTTAGCACATGTGGCCCAAGAAGCAAGCACAGGCGCTAAAAGGAAGAAACCGAGAAAGTTAAATCCTTTGGCGCAGAGGCTGGCCACGGGAGGAGGGGGGGCCAAAGGAAAACGTGACAGCACGCCTGCTCAAAGGCTTGGCTCAGATAGCTCAGGTGGTGGGCTGGGGGCGTGTGCGATGGGCGCACAGACTATGTGATGGCCCATTAGGGAATTGATTGAAAGGAATGAAGCAGCCATTGCAAAGCTGATCCCTGCCAGAGGCGTCGCCTGTTAACATGAGAATCCACGGAACAGCATTGCACGAAACCGGCACGGCAGAACCTCGCAGGCCTTGCTCCGCGCACTCACTGGGAGGCGGCGGCTCCCAAGTCATGACTGCAATTTAGCTGCCTCCACTGCCTGCGGGAGCCGGCCACCGCTCGCAGCGAATTGATTAGCGAGGCCTTCGGGTGCACGCCCGCCGTTGGGAGGACCGAAGGGGAATGATCGTCGGTGCCTCCATCACCAAGCCTGGGCAGGAGGGGTGGGCCAATCTTGGATGATCCTCTTGGGGCGGCCGGTAGGAGGGCGAGCTGGTCGGATGGGCGAATGGGCGGGCTGCACGAGCCGTGGGAAGAGCGCGCCGTACCACCCCGTCCAATGAGTCCGCCGCGCCTGCTCGTTTCGTTTCGCGGCCAGCAGCTGCCGCCTGTTGCTTGGGTGAAGCCGCTCCCGCAATTGGGTGGGTGGTGTGGGTACAGGCCTCGGTGCTAAAAATGCGACTGCAGGTACCAACCTGGCTCCGCCATCCCTGCCCTGCGCTTTCTGGGGGCGCGACCACGTTCTGCCCCGCTAGTGACGTGTTAGTGGCTCTCGAGCCAGTGCCGCGCCCGCCCTTCCGGCCGGGGGCGGTGGACGGGGCTGGGTTGCTGTCACCCATGGGTAGCTGGGTAGGCTTGTAGGCAGGGCGCTGTATGCGCGCCCCCATGCGCTCGCTGGTGAATGATGAGTGACGCTGCTCGCCTGCTGCTTGCACCGGCGCCTCTCTCCGTCAGCACCAGGTGGATCCGACGTTCTGCTCCGCGTTGGCAGCACCTGCACAACCTGCCGTGACCCCGTCCGCCCTTGGATCCCGACCTGTGTCCCCATCAGACATTGCTTGCTGCCCGCCCGCCCTCCTTTCCCTGCGAGGTACATGACCGCGAGGTACTCTGCATGCCGAACCCCTGCCACCCAGCCCTTTGTTCCCCTCCCTCCCCATCCTTACCGCTGCCGCCTCTGTTTTTCGTTATAAGCGTCATTTCCTCGCCGCACCTCCCTCCGCTAGACCCTACTCCCTGGTTCCCATCCACTCCTCATCCTTCTTCCACACACGCTCAGTCCTGCCAAGCCCCGTGTCCCCCATAGGCCGGCATCACCAAGGCCATAATATTCGATAACCTAGAGCCGCATCGTACACCTGTGTCCTCACCCTCATCGAGCACGCACGGTTTAGACAGCAGCGATGCAGATCAAGCCAGTCACCGCTCTCCTGGCCACCGCCGTCCTCGGCGCCAGCGCCCAGGACGTGCCTGCCACTGGCGTATGCTCCCCCCGCCCTGAATCACTCGCTAGTTGATGGCACACGCTTGCTGTCGACAACGGGCCCAGCCCTAGGCATCGGTCAGATATGCAGACGTGCATGCTAACGCGGTTGCCCAAATGCAGAAACTCGGCGACGCCCTGGTGGTCGCCAACAACCCTCCTGGAGTCGTCTTTGTTGCAACCCTGCCCGAGATTGCCTTCACCAAGGGTTCCGCCTATGCCGATGGTGGCAACGCCAAGGGCCACATCACGGCCGTCGCCAGCCCCGACGGCGTCGGTGTCATATTCAATGTCCACTTCTCCAACCTCCCCAAGGAGGGTGGCCCATTCAGTAAGTTGAACTGCCCCAGCACCCGTCATCTCACGTGCACCATGTCCTAGACGGAACCTTGGCCGGCGTAATGCATCCAGCATAGATTGCATACAAAGAAGATGAGGCTGACCACTCGGCCACCAGAGTACCACCTGCACGCCGCGCCTGCTCCCGAGAATGGAAACTGCACGGCCACGCTGGCCCACTTGGACCCCTTCCTCCGCGGCGAGAACCCGGGTTGCAACTCGTCGACTCCGGAAAAGTGCGAGGTTGGAGACCTAAGCGGCAAGTGGGGTGAGATCAAGTCGGACCCCTTCGTTGCCACGTACACGGACAAGTATGCGTCGACGCTTGAGGGAATCGGTGCCTTCTTTGGCAACCGCAGCTTCGTGCTCCACTACGCCAACAAGACCCGTATCAGCTGTGCCAACTTCAAGCAGGTTGAGGGCGGTTCGGGTGGCAGCCCTCCTCCACAGTCCTCGATGGACGACTGCGAGTCGTCGACGACGGCCGTCTCTTCCACTATCGCAATCTCGACGACGCTGGCGACTAGCAGCCCGGCTCCGACCTTGCCCCCATCCAACGCCACAGGCACACCGGCCCCTACCATCACCACGCCAGTGACTGCCGGCGCTGCCCTGCCTCACATGGCCACGACAGCTGGGCTCGCGGCTCTTTTCGTCGCGATTGCGTTTGGCATCTGATCATCCCACGAAGCCATGCAGCTGATGATGACGATTTCCTGGCTTTGGAGTTCCACCCCAGAAAGAAAAGGCAAACAAAAACTAATATCAAGGGGCACTATATTAAAACAATGGCGTTTGGAGTCAAAAGAGTCTTGGTTGATCTGGTGTCTTGGGCGTGCCGAATGGGCCGAAGAACAAGACATCGGCTAGAGACGGCTTTGGGATCTGCTTTTATTCACTTCTTATACTTCTCTTTCCCCTCTCTTCTTTTCCTACTCGCTGTCTCGCCCCAGACAAGGCTCAGCAGCCTCGCCTGTCGGCAGAGAGGGTCGGCTGCCTTGTGCCTTGGTCGACGACTGGGCCGCGGCGGAGGAGGGCTGTAATATTAATTGGCTCGTTGCCGCCGTCACATGGGAACACGGGTTTAGTGGGAAAAAGTGATATCATGAATATATATCTTTCTAATTGCATACAGTGAGTGACTGGGGCAACGTATGGTGGCTGAGGTCTGCCGATACTATTCTGTGCACGCACAGCCGGAAGTGATGTTGTGGCTTGCTCGAGGACCCGTTCGGCAATTGGCGACTCTGCCACTCGCCTAGACATTACTTGAGTGGGCACTACAACGGCGTCGTCCGGGTCACGAGGCCCAATTGACAGGCAGGGGGGTCCCAGCACAATGGGCGGCGCTCGCTCCAGAGGCTGCATATCCCTGCTGGCCCGTGCGACCCTCCAGATGCATACCTACATCGTGGACCAATGGGGCAAGCCCGGAGATCCGGTGGATGCATGCCTGCCCTTAATGCTCTGGATTAAGCTGGGATGGATCTCTCGACCTGCGTCGCCCGCCGCTGTCAAGTCGCAGAGAAGCCGGAAGCCGCACGCAGGCGAACGTTCCTGCGTCCCTTGCAGCCGCGGGCGGGCCCATCAGGCATTGAATGCTACCAGTCACACTCTGATTTCTTTTTTCTTCTTATTCTTCTTTCTTCTTGCTTCTCTGTAGATGGATCCTTCTCGTCGCCTCTCCGACAATCTCGGCCTTCGTCCATCCACTGCACACCACCGGACCATGGCCCCAAGACTCCTCACCCACCAGCCACGTCGTTGCCACCGAGACTACGCAGCCTAGCGCGCTCCGGCCCTCTAGCCCAGTTGACCACGTCTCGAGCAAGCATCCATCGGTGACGGGGCCTGTCGGCAATGGCCACGACAGAACACGGAGCGCTCTGCCAACGCCTCGTCCGCATCCGGCTAGACATTCCCTAGCTGGCTGGCTGAGCCCGGGTCTGCGCACCCCTCCCCACGCGGGACTGCCCGCCGCCATGGAGCCTGCGTCCCCAAGGAGATTTCAACAACACCTGCCTGCCGTCTCTTCGTGGGAGAGAAGGGCCGAGGAGGTGCACAAGGAAGCGCCGCTCGCGCTCCATGGAAACACCCTCCTGTGACCACGCCCGCCCATCTTCCCCTGCCTGCCCACTATCTTCTACCTTCCCCGCCCTCCATCCTTCCTTGCCTGCCGGCCTCGTCCCATGATTACCTATCTCCGTTTCAGCGGCGACACTTGCACTTGATCTCTCATCACGGCCTTCTTCCAGCCTAGCGTCGCCAGTATCACCCCATGAAAGTGTTTGATTCGCCTGGTGATAATGCTGTGTGGCCATGGCTGATGTCACAAAGGTACGCCCACCCCTTCACGGGCCTGCAACCATAGACGGTGGTGCCAACAACACGCGTATTTCTGCTTCGCCTGCACCCTTAAGACTCATCGCACGTCACCGCGTCGTCGACCCACGTGTTTCTTTCCAGGAGATTTTGGATGGCGGAGGCCAGCTCAGCAGGGGGAAATAACCCATACATACTTGACCGGTGCTTCTGGGCCCATCCCCAAGGCTTTCCGGTGCCACAGTCACCATTGAAGGCTGCTGGCAAGGTCTCCTATTGTCAAGAGATTAGCTGCTTCCTCCAGACCACGTATTTATGAAGGCTTGACTGTAGTGCATTCAACCCTTCTGGTCAATGGACGAGCTTTTGATTATTACTTCTTGGATTTTCCTATCATTTTTTCTTTTCTTTCTAATTCGCCTCTTTTTGTGCTCCTATTTTCAGCCCAGCACACGAGTAAGATATCTGTAGGCCTGTGATTGGGCTGCACTGCCGTCGGGCAAGCATCACCCATTGCCTCGCGGCTCCCGAACATCTCTTCTCACCCTGACTCAGCTTGACGACTGGATCGTGCCCACCGCCCTTTCCTTTTACAGAGGAACCAGCTCTTGGCTTCCTACCCGTTTTTTTTCTTGTGGAATTTCTCGGGAATCTTGGGCATTATTAATCGTGTCCCTAGTGGGAGCTGGCGGTTGGCAAAGTCCGAGGTGCCTGGCGGGGGCGAATGGCCGAAGGATCACTGCAACCTACCCTGTCCCGCACTGTTGCTGACGCTTGATCACATCTCCCTCTAGACTAGGAAGCGGTCGAGAGCGGGAGAACGACAGAGAAGGGATCTGAACGAAACTTGGAGAGCTTTCCAGCGCCGTCTGCCATTATAGCACTTTCATCCTACAAGATGCGGCAGTCCACAAAGGGACGCGGCACGCGATGCTCACTCGGCTGGTGGATTTTACCTTTTGCCTTGTCCTGCAGGCATGGGTGCTCCTTCCCCCCGTTTTCAGCTACTGCAGGTCTCCTGACCAGCTTCGGATTTGCCTATCGCGAACACCGTCCCACTACCTCCTCCCTCCCCAATCCACTCTTTTTCCAACCCGTCTTTGTCTTGTTCTTGTCCTTGTTTTATTGGCTTCTTTTTAGTCACACCCCGAATTTGCCGCCGGCACTGCACATCGTTCGAGCAAGCGGTAAAGGAGGGAGCGAAACGGGTGGTGATGCCCACCTTCTCGGCCGGTGGCGTCGAATCCAACTCGCCAGCGACGGTGGAAAGCGGGAGGATTTGCACACCACCAATCCTCTGCTGCACCCGGTCAGCACTTGCCAGCCCGTCTAGGCAACCCTCCCGTGGTCAATGTTTTCGCCAAAGGTGATCGCAGGAAATGGGACAACTGCTCAAGCTGTCGTTGTGCATGATGCCCTGCCCTGTCAACGTGCCTCCTTGGCTTGAGACTAGACGCCGTCCACGCCGCCCCAGAATCTTCAGCTTGCCCGGACGCCGGCTGCGGGTGCAGAGGAGAGCGCGCCGACTCCGTATCGGGGCTGTGAATAAGCAGAGTGGGTAATATCACAACCTGTGTGAAGCTGGCTGCCGTCTTCCATCTCGGCATACCAAACGTAGATGATGGTGGGCTGTGGTGGTAGTGCTGCCTCCTTGATGGCTCCCTCCTTGTTCAGTCCCCGCCCTGGGTCGGACTATAAACAATCCCTTTCGGACTTCTTTTTTTTTCATCACACAAAAGGTTAGGCACCGACTGCTGCCTCGTCTCTTCCACCTCTTGTATTATTCCACTCCATAGCAGTGTTTTCCATCTTGGGACCGCTGTCCTTCCAACAATCTATCTTTACTCCGCATCTCAAATATCCCCGGGAATAGAAGATCCAGCTGTCAATATACCCGCTGAGAGACGGAGCTAAATGGCTCATTTACGACTGGAAGGCTCCGTCACTAAGGTCCTGGGCCCTCGGGTATCGCTTATGACCGGCCATGCCGTCAGACCATTTCTCCCCACCTCATCCCGACGGCATATTGCTGCATGTCAGCGTGCGGCTCGCGGCTCGCTGCATCGCACGGCGTCAACCTATAAGCAAGCAGCCGATATATCGCCCCTACCCGACCTTGGCCCACACAACGATGGGCCTTATGACGAGCCTGTCGAGACCTTGAGGGATAGAGAATACCCTCATATGAATCAAGGTGCGGGTGGTTAATACTGCGAAGCTCTCCGCGGATCTATTATATACCCCCTTTAAAACTGAAGTAACACGGGAAATACGAAGATTAGCGTCTTCCTACAATTAAAAAAGCTCCTGTGAACTCAGGTAACTGACAAAGGAGTCTCGCTTTTCCAGTCGTCTACCTCGACCATGGCGGCACCATAATATACGCTCGCTCTACCATCGAGGCGTTTGCCAACAAGATGGCAACAAATCTCTATGGCAACCCGCACTCGGCCAACGAGCCGGCTAGAATTTCGGGCGACATGATTGACGAGGTCCGGGATAAGGCGCTCCGGTTTCTGGGCGCGGACCCGGAGCACTTTGATCTCGTTTTCGTCGCCAACGCCACGGCCGCCATCAAGCTCGTGGCCGACTCGTTTCGAGACCTGGCCGAGCGCACCTGGAGCGGCTCCTTTTGGTACGGCTATCACAAGGATTCCCACACCAGCCTCGTCGGTGTGCGCGAGCTCGCCGGCGGGGCTGGGAGCAGCGGCGGCCACGGGCGCTGCTTCGGTTCCGACGCCGAGGTCGAGGCCTGGCTCGCTGGCGACGACGCGGGCCGCGGTGCCTTGGGGAACGCCGCGAGGGGCCGCCGGCGACGGGCCGCCGGCGGCCTCGGCTTGTTTGCTTACCCGGGCCAGTCCAACATGTCGGGCC
>PYSQ01000143.1:22711-40869 GCA_003049435.1 Nakataea oryzae | reverse complement strand
ACATGTCGGGCCGGCGCCTGCCGCTCTCGTGGGCGTGGAAGCTGCGCCAGGGGCCCGGCGGCGGCCTGCATGCCAACACCTACAGCCTCCTGGACGCGGCGGCGCTGGCCATGACCAAGCCCATGGCCGGCGTGTTTGAGAACCCAGACGCCGCGCCCGACTTTACCGCCCTGTCCTTTTACAAGATCTTTGGGTTTCCCGACCTGGGCGGGCTTATAGTACGCCGCGACTCGGGCCACATCCTGACCCTGCGCAAGTACTTTGGCGGCGGCACCGTCACCATGGTGGGCGCCGTCGGCAAGGCGTGGCACGCGTCCAAGGGCCACAGGGCCGCACCCCCGTCGGCGTCGGCGTCGGCGTCGTCGTCCGAGGGCGAGTACAAGATCCACGACGGGCTCGAGGACGGCACGCTGCCCTTCCACAGCATCCTGGCGCTGGGCGAGGCTATGGACGTGCATAAGCGGCTGTACGGGTCCATGGACAACATATCGCGGCATACCAGCCGCCTGGCCGCACGTTTGCACCACGGAGCCGCCGGGCTGAGGCATCACAACGGAGCACCTGTCTGCCACATCTACGGCGACGAGGGTGGGGGCCGCCCTGCCTTTGGTGACGCGGACAGGCAGGGCGCCACCATGGCCTTCAACGTTGTACGCCCCGACGGCACGTACGTGCCGTATTCCGAAGTCGAGGAGCTGGCAAACAGCAGGGGGATATATATCCGCTCCGGAGGTGAGCCTCGAGTCCCCTCCCCCTGTCTTTGGCAATGGATGGGGAGTGTGCGTTTCGGAACAACGGACTTTGCTGACGTGCTCCGTAGGCATCTGCTGCCCCGGCGGCCTATTCACAGCTCTAGATTACGAGCCTTGGGAGCTCGAGAGGGCCATGTCGGCCGGCCACCACTGCGGCCCCAACGGCCTTGGCTTGGTGAACCAGCTGCCCACGGGCGTCGTGCGCGCTAGCCTGGGACCCATGAGCACTGCTCACGACGTGGACGTGTTTGTGCAGTTCTTGAACGAGATCTTTGCCACGAGGCAGGAGGAAGTGCGGGATAGGCCGTTGGAGGCCCTGGCCTCCTTGGGCTAGCATGGCCGGTGTATGAGCATGTGTGAGCGGGATTCGGCTGATTTTCCAAGGGATGGGTTCCTTACGGCTTGGCTTGCTGCCGTTATGATTGGCTTGTTTGTTAGGTTGCGTGGGCTTTGGGAGGGTTGCTTGGAGCGCGCGGCGTCCGAGATGTGAAAAATACATTTATGCGGCACAGCGGCTGACACACTCGCTGGCGAGATCTGTCTTGTTGTTTACGAGACCAGGCCAATTCGCAGCGGATCTGCTGCCTTTTCCAATCTTTTCTACAGTCTCTTTGGTTCCCTTCTCATTTTCTGGCTTTGTTCTCTTGCTTTAATACACCTCATTATACGAAACCCGAAGCCGTCCTCGACGTGAGCCGCAGCCATGCACGACAGATTCTATCAATAGAAAAAGAAGGCGTGTGCCTCCCGTGACGATCCCAGAGAAGCCCAGAGCGGGCTCAAGGTTAAACCCGTCGCTTCCGTAGGTGGAAAAAAAGAGTAGTCCCATGTTGGCTTGTTGGCTCGCACCCTGGGGATCCGCGGCCTGCAGCTAGACCTGCATGCTTCCAGTGACACTTCCATGCCACCCTCCTTTCCGGAGCAGCGCTGGTCAGCAGATAGCCAAGCTGGTGTGACCAAGGGGACGGTGTGGATGGTGTGGGCGGGACCACGTGACCGATCGGAAACGGAGAGGCTCGACGTTCCGCTTCAGAAGACGTGACCGTTGCAGGGTCCGGCGCGGAGAGCTGTTGAGGTGGTTGGGTAAAGATGGCTGACGAGACGAGAGACATCCGAGGCAAGGTCGATTCACTCCTTCTTGGCGGGGGGTGGATCCTTCGCCTCGCTGGTCGTGTCGATTCCCAGGGCCTGGAGCTCCCTGACCAGCTCGCTGATCTTGACCACCTTTGCGATCTGCTCGGGGAGTAGAGAGCCGCCGCCCTCCTTCTTCTGCTCCAGTTCCCTGGCCTGCTTGAGCTTCTTCCTTAGGTTCCTAACCTTCTTCTCCTGCTCGACCTCGGGATCTGCCTCTTGTGACTGTGCGGCATCGGCCGGCGCCTCTACTGATGGTGCGGCCTTGTCCGAGCCGGCGGCGGCGGGCGTGGAGGACCCGTCCTCGGCAGCCTTGGCCTTCTTGCGGGCCTCGCGCCTCTTTGCGTTTTTGTTGCTGGCGGCAGACGAGGCGCCGGCGGCGGGGGCGACATTCTTTAGGCCCTCGGCGCCGGGGATGCCTGCGCTTTTGCCACGGTTACGGAACGCCTCGGCCGTCCTGTTCTTGTAGAGCTCTACATCCTCGGGGGGCCTGTAGCCCGGGCGGATCTTGATGGCCTTGCGCGTGCTGCCGTCGGCCCTGGTCGACTCGGGGATGTGGCGCTGGCCCTTGTCGTCGGTGACGATGCCCGAGTTCGAGGGCGCTGCTTCTGACGGCATCCTGAAGGGGCTGTGGCAGGCAGGGTCTTGACGTGCTTTGCGTTCGTGTCGGAGACGACCCGTGGAGAGCGGCGGGCGAGGTGCGTGGGGGGAAGACTGGCGATATTTTTTTAGTCTGCGGGTCCGAAGTTCATCGTGGACGATGCATCTCAAGGGCTGCTGGGGGCGCGCGCCGTGCAGGCGACGGCTAGCAGAGGCTGGGGGAGAGCGATGGGACTGGCACCGACAGATGGGCCTCGCCAGGTCAAGTAGGCACCTACCTAGGCATGTAGGCACCTCCTCAGGACGAGCCGGTTCGAGCGACCCCGATCGAGGTTCGAGCACGCACCGCCATTCAAGTGCGATGGTGAGCTGCCTGCGGGAGAGACGGGAGGTGGGGGCTCCCGGCGACTGGCTGCCCCGCCAGAATGCAAAGACGCACGAGCGAGGCTCTGGACAACACCCGCACCCGCACACGCACACAGACGACACACCCCTGCCAACCAGGCCAAATCCCTGGCGAAGCCACAGTCTCCAGCCACACAGTCCGAAAGGCTGCCGGTCGCGCCGGCGAATCGGAACAGGTTCAATTGACGATTGCTGCAAGCCGAGCAGACTTGTTTTGCAGCCTTTTGCCGACCACCTTCAAGCAACAAGCACCCGCGCATCGCACAGCACACCAGCGCCCGCCCACGGCCTCTCCTCGCCAGAACTGCGCCATTGAATCCCACAGCCGCCATGGTCAGTACAGCCGCTGTTGCCCCCGCCGCGCTCTGCCGCCTGGGCGAATTTCCCGCATGGGGCGCTCCGTATACTGACAAAGCCATGTCTTTCACCAGGCCGCCTCCTCCATCTACAAGCAAGTCGATGCCCCGAGACCCCGCCCGCTCTCTCGACCAAACGCGACCTTCTAACCTCTCGCTGCCCTTTCTCCAGTGCCCTGTTTAGGCGCAACGCCGTGATGCTCGGCGTTGTCTTTGCCGGTGCCTTCGTCTGGGAGATGTGCGTATTTTTATTTTATTCTTAATGTCTCGTCCTTTCCCTCGCCCGCTGCCGGGACCTCTCCGGGGCGTGGCCTCTGCGAACGTGGAATCGCTGACAGAGCGGCGACATAGTGGCTACGACTCGACGATGAACAGGATCTGGGACAACATGAACAGGGGGGTAAGAGCAGACCGTCCTTTTCCCCAGCCCGACAGAAGCCCGAAGCAGCTGCCTAACATGTCTCTTATTTTTTTTGCAGCGCCAATGGAAGGACATCCGCCACAAGTACGTGGAGGCTGCCGACGAAGAGTAGATGGGGCGACCACAAGCCGGAGATAGCGAAAGTCGCGCAAATGTACATCAGAGCCGACGTGTACAGGTTAGAAAGAAACAAGAAACCCGGGTATCATCTAGACGGTCAAACCAGCACTTTTTTTTTCTTTTTTCTTTTCCCCTTTGCATTACTGTCCGTGTGGGTTGGTCTTGCAGGAGGCGGTTGTCACCAGTCGCTCCAGAGCCATCGCCGAGTCCCGGGCGAGTCGGCGAGCGTGGCGGCCGCGGAAAGAGGGGGATATCACGCGGATCCAGTTTGGGGCGGCGACTGAGATCATTCGCTCAGGATTATCTCCCGACTTCGGGTCTGAGCATGCGGGCGATTGGCAACCGGCTCTGGGTCACAATGAGCAACCGAGGCAGACAGTGTTGGTGAAAAGGACAGACGGACAGACGCACATGCACCTGATTAAGCTTGAGCGACTGTGTTCGGGCGAGGAGAGAATACAGCTTGTGCCATCTTCGCCAGTAGGTTGATTTATATCCATTATCTTGGGTGGGTGAGCACCAGGGCCTAAGCTGTTTGAGAGCACATGTCGCTGAATTGCGCGACGAGACACGCGGGGTGAGCGGGGTGGGAGAGACAAAATCGACCGAATGTTGGCGGCCATCGATGTCGGTCGGACAACAAATGCCACGAATCTGCCGTCGACTGCTTCTTGTGTGCTTGTCGACTTGAGCAGCGGCCGAGGCTTGCGCTGAGCACCCATATGTGAGTGAGTGCACATCCATGGCACTAGACAGCGGGACAAGGAGCCGCCCCAGGTAGCGAGGAGCCCTCGGCCACTCAGCTGCGCAGCCCTGTCCACACTCACTAGCAGAGCCCCGCCGTGGCTGCCTCGAGCTTCACAACTGCCTGGACACAACAGCAACCCGCTATCAACGGACGGGCTCTGCAAGCCACAACACAACTTCGTGCAGCACGCGCTGTTGGCCATCCTCTGCACCGACCGAGACTCCTATCATCGCCGCCTGGCAAGCCCGCATCCGAGCCACCCCCCACCCCTCACCCGGCCCGCCCGCCACTTGTGCCCTGATAAAGAAGGCGAGGCCTAGGCCCAGGCTCCGGCTCCGGCACGCACACGACCACACCCGCGCTTCCTCGTCAAGGATGATCTGACCCGCGACATGGCCGACACGATGGACGAGCAAATGTCGTCGCAGGAGCAGCAGCTCTGTCAGTTCCTGATGGGGCTGCCTGCCCTGCACAGATACCGGTATACGGACCCGGCCGCCCGCGACCTCCTGAGCGCCCTCTTCTGGTCCATGGCTGGCGGCCGCGAGGAGTACCTGCGGCTCTTCTTCCCCGACAAGGGCGGGCCCGCCCGCCCCGACGGCACCCTCAAGCTCCGCGAGGCCCAGGGCGCCGTTCAGGGCGCCGAGTTCACCGAGGCCGCCCGCGGCAAGCCCTGCGGCCACATCTTCCGCGCCGGCGAGGCCACCTACAGCTGCCGCACCTGCAGTGCAGACGACACGTGCGTGCTCTGTGCCCGCTGCTTCGACTCGACCGACCACACCGGCCACATGGTGCGCATCAGCGTATCGCCCGGCAACAGCGGCTGCTGCGACTGCGGCGACCCAGAGGCCTGGAAGCTGCCCATGTTCTGCACCATACACTCCATCTTTGACCACGAGCGCACAAAGGGCAAGGGCAAGGAGTCGCTCGCCCTGCCCGACGACCTGGTCGCCAGCATCCGCATGACCATCGGCCGCGTCTTCGACTACATGTGTGACGTCATCTCGTGCTCGCCCGAGCAGCTCCGCTCCGCAAAGACGGTCGAGTCTATCGAGCTCGACGAGCGCATGTCGCGGCTCTCGTCCACCTACGCCGGCGGCGACCTCGGCCCCCCGCCCGAGTACGTTGTCTTGCTGTGGAACGACGAGAAGCACACGGTGCACGACGTCAGGGACCAGGTTGCCAGGGCCTGCAGAGTGCCCCTGGCCGAGGGCCTCGAACGTGCCTACGAGACCGACGCCATTGGCCGCTCCATCCTCTACTTTTCAGAAAGCATCCCCGACCTACTCGAAATCGCCAAGATCCTCGAGCAGATCAAGGTCACCGTCACCATCCGCTCATCCCGTGACACCTTCCGCGAGCAGATGTGCGGGACCATGATCGAGTGGCTCTGCGACATCTCGGGCTGCGTCGTCGGCCACGACTCCCACGTCCTCCGCCGCGTCGTCTGCGAGGAGATGCTGAAGCCCTGGCGCCGGGGCAGTCCAGCAACGCACGCCATCGTTGGCGAGAACGGCATGGACGACGAGGACCTCATCGACCAGAAACGCGAGATGGAGGAATTCGCCAACTGGGTGACCAACAACCGTGTGGTTGTGGAGGCCCAACTGCTGCAAGCGGTCCGGCAAGGCCGCCGTGTCACTCTCATCGGCGGCCTCAACCGCGGCTTCCTCGATGTTGCCGAAGCCGAGGCCGAAAATGACGACGACGACGACAACGGCGATGGTGACGACGACGAGGATGACGAGTTTGAGGAAGAGGACGACATAGATATGGCTGGCAATAACCGCGCCCTCACGGGCGGGCCCAACGAGGATGAAGACGATGTCAATGGTGGCGATGTTGACGACGACGATGACGACGATGTCGTTATGGTAGACGCTCGAGATACTGCTGATGTTGCCATGGATGACTGGGCAGGGCAGCAGCAGCAGCAGCAGCAACCTGCAGCCCCCGAGCAAGCTACCACCATCGTCGGGGATAATGAGACGGCCATGACGGGGCATCCACCACCGCCTCCTCCGCCACCGCCCCCGGCCCCGGCTTCGCGTCGGGCAAGGAACCGTGACACGACGCCGTCGGATTCAGACACGGCCGAGCCCCTGATTGCGCCAACGGTATACGCCAAAAGCAACATCGAGGTGCCCAAGACGCCGGGCGTCAAGCACGACGCCAAGGCACAGCCTCCGAGGCCGGGCAAGTATTGGCTCGGGGTGCCGCAGGCATATGTGGACCAGGGGACTGTGCCCGTGGCCGAGGACCTCTTCCAGCGAGTGCGGCTGGACTGGATGGTGCTGTTCGACCTGCGCATGTGGAAGAAGGTGCGCAACGACCTCCGGGCGCTGTACATCTCGACAGTCGTCACCATCCCCGAATTCAAGCGGGTGCTCGGTCTGCGGTTCGCGGGGCTGTACACGACGCTGGCGCAGCTATACCTTATCGGGGACCGCGAGCCGGACCACTCCATCATCAACATCTCGCTGCAGATGTTGACGACACCGTCCATCACGGCCGAGACGGTGGAGCGCGGCAACTTCCTGACGACGCTGATGGCCATCCTGTATACCTTCCTGACGATGCGCCAAGTCGCGCACCCTTGGGACGTGTCGTCCAACGCCGTGCTCGCCTTCGACACGGGCTCCGTCACCAACCGGCGAATGTACCACTTCTTCATGGACCTCAAGTATCTTTTCGGCTCCCCGCACGTGCAGGAGCGCCTGCGCACCGAGGAGCGCTATCGCCTGCAGTTCCTGGACCTGGTCAAGCTGCACCAGGGCATATGCCCCAACACGCGCGCTGTTGGCGAGCATGTCGAGTACGAGACCGACACGTGGATTAACGCATCCCTGGTCACCCGCGAGATTAACCGCCTGTGCCGCCAGTTTGCCGAATCGTTCCGCAACCTTGGGGACGGTGACTGGCAGTACCTGTCCAAGGCCCTCCGTCTTGCCGCCAAGACGGTCATCATCAACTCCATCGGGGCCGAGCGCGCGCGCTTCACGCAGGCTGAAATCAAGGACGAAGTTAAGTTCAAGACTCTTTCCGACTTTGAGTTCGACGACAGGCCCGGTGGCTACCGCGTGGTCAAGTTTGTGGTTGAGGAGTCCCCCATCAGCTTCCACCACGCCCTCCACTACACGCTCTCGTGGCTGGTCGAGTGCGCCAAGTCGATGCCTGTAGAGCAGCTGCGCGCCCTCCTCAGCTTCACAGCACAGGAGCTCAAGGCCGCGCCTCGGTCCATGGGCCGCAAGGTCATGCCGAAGCGCGAGATGCAGGCCGAGGACTACCTCATGGCGGCATTCGACTACCCGCTGCGTGTTTGCGCCTGGCTCTCGCAGATGAAGGCCGGCATGTGGGTGCGCAACGGCATCAGCCTCCGCCACCAGGCCGGCACGTACCGCGGCGTCAGCCACCGCGACGTCTCGCACCACCGCGACATCTTCCTCCTCCAGACGGCCATGGTCACTTGCGACCCCGGCCGGGTGCTCGCCTCCGTCGTGGACCGCTTCAGCATGGAGAAGTGGGTCAAGGGCATCTTCGAGCAGAAGTCGGCGGCCCAGGACGACATTCAACATCTCGACGTCGTCGAGGATATGCTGCACCTCCTCATCGTCATCCTCAGCGACCGCACCTCGCTGCTCCCCACCGAGGTCGAGCCCAACCCGAACCTGATGACCATCCGGCGCGACATCACGCACGTGCTGTGCTTCAAGCCCCTGTCCTTCTCCGAGATTTGCAACAAGCTGCCGGATAAGTACCAGGAGCAGGAGGACTTCCACACCGTGCTCAACGAGATTGCCAACTTCAAGTTCCCCGAGGGCAACTCCGACGTCGGCACCTTCGAGCTCAAGCCGCGCTACTTCGAGGACGTCGATCCCTACATTGCGCACTACAGCAAGAACCAGCGCGAGGAGTCCGAGAACGCCTACCGCAAGGCCATGGCCGCCAAGACGGGCCGGCCGGCAGACGACATTGTGTTTGAGCCCAAGCTGCGGCCCATCCCGTCTGGCGTCTTCGCCGGCCTGGCCGCATTCACGGCCACGGGCATGTTTGCCCAGGTCATCTACTACTGTCTCCTGTACCCGCTTGTCGCCACCAAGCTCACGCCCAACGTCCCACTGACGCGGATCGAGACGTACCTGCAAGTTGCCCTGCACCTGATCCTGATCGCCATCTCGGAAGACAAGGCGAGCGACAACGAGGCCGCGGCCGGCGCCCCTTCGTTCGTCGAGCTTGCCCTGACTAAGGTGGCCAGGAGCAACTTCATGCAGGATGCGCCGTCGGCCAAGACGATTGTGACGCTCCTGGATCTCATGTCGACCAAGACCGAGCTCAAGGCCTGCCATGCCAAGATCGCCCTGATCCTCAAGCGCATGCGCCAGAAGCGGCCGAGATCCTTCGAGGCCGCGTACGCGCGCCTGGGCATCTCCATCGACCGCATCAGCACGGCCTCTCCGGCGACCGGGCTCAGCGCGGAGGAGGAGCGCGAGAAGAAGAAGCAGGCGGCCAAGGACCGGCACGCCCGGGTCATGGCGCAGTTTCAGCAGCAGCAGCAGAGCTTCCTGGAAAACCAGGCCGACATTGACTGGGGCGATGTGGACGACGACGAGGGCGAGCCCCAGCCGATGGAGGAGGAGCAGAAGAACTTCTGGCGGTATCCCACGGGGACCTGCCTACTGTGCCAGGAGGACACGGACGAGCGCAAGCTCTACGGAACATTCGCCTTCATCACCGAGAGCCAGATACTGCGGCAGACGGACCTGCAGGATCCCGACTTTGTGCGCGAGGCGCTCAACACGCCCAAGAACCTCGACCGGTCGGCCGAGAGCGCAAGACCGTTTGGGGTCGCGCGCGAGAACCGACAGACGGTGCAGAAGGTCAACGCGGCCGGCGAGCTGTTCACGACGGAGCGCCAGGTCATCGGCAAGGGCTTCCCAGCCAGGAACTGCCAGTCCGGGCCCATGTCGACGGGCTGCGGCCACATTATGCACTACGCCTGCTTCGAGATGTACTTCAAGGCGACTGTTGCCCGCCACACGCACCAGATCGCCCGGCAGCACCCCGAGAACACGGAGCGGCTCGAGTTCGTGTGCCCGCTGTGCAAGGCGCTCGGCAACGCCTTTCTGCCCATTGTCTGGAAGGGCCACGAGGACTCGTACCCTGGCGCCCTGCACCCCGGCCGCTCCTTCGCCTCGTTCCTCAAGGACCAGACGTCGTCGGGTCCGTACTATGCGCTGACGACGATGCGGCCCCATGATCGGGTCCAGAACTCGTTCAAGCACTACACGCAAACCGTGCTGCTCAAGGACGTGGCGGACAAGTCGTCCCAGCTCATCATTGACGCGTGGGAGCAGCCGGCGACCAGCAGTCTAGCGTCGTTGTCGTCCCGGATCCCGGGCGCCGGGACCCTCGCCCGCTTGTTTGGCCCTGGGCCCGGTGCGGCAGCGGCAGCGGCAGCAGCGGCGGCTGAGTCCCCGCGGCGGCCAGGATCGGCGCCTGATGCTGGCGGCGACATGCTGAAGGAGCTCATCTCGGTGTACCGGCGTCTTCGGGACACGCTCAAGACCAACAAGATAGCATCCGAGCACATGCTAGAAGACAGCTCGAGCGAGCTGGGCGGCAGCGACGTGCTGGCGCGGGCGGTCGGCTACTCCATCTCGGCGGTGGAGATCGCGCAGCGAGGCACCGACACCGAGTACGGGCTGACGCTGCTGGACAAGATACCAGAGCAGGTGTTGACGCACCTGCGGATCCTGGCCGAGACGGTGGACTCGTACATATCGGTGGGCGGGCAGAAGCTCGGGGGCGAGAATCGGGTGGAGAGCGAGTACCGCAAGGACAGCGAGCGGCAGCACTGCCAGCTTTTCATGGGCCAGTACCTGAACCAGGAGACCAGCAACTCGCGGCGGCCCATCGACAGCTACCGACCGCTGCTGGCCATGGATCCGTTTGTGTTCCTATGCGAGTGCGTGTTTGGCGTCATGCGCATGCAGAACATGGAGATCGCGCACCTGATGCGGCTGTGCTACCTGGCCGAGATCACAAAGGTGGTGTACCACATGGGCCGCAACATGCCGACCCAGGCCTGGATCTCGCCGCTTGTGGACCTGCAGACGGACGACCCGGCGCTGCGCAACTTTGCCTCGTTCTGCCTCGGCGTCGTCGAGCTGGACATGACGATCCGCACCCGCACCGGCGCCCCGAGCTCCATCATGGACGTGTCCATCCTGGCGCGCGACAGCCTGGGCGAGAACCGCGGCTTTGACCAGCCGGGCTTCAGCTCACTGGCCGACTACTACTCCTTTGTGCGCCGGTACGCGCTGACGTTCCTGCGCAAGTGCGTCGTCCTGCTCTATGTCCGCTTCGGCGTCGACTTCAACAGCCACGTGTCGCCGAGCCCGGAGCTGGAGGAGCTGGAGCGGCTGACCGAGGCGCTGCGCGTGCCCTCGTTTGACGAGATGTGCGCATCCCTGGGCGCCGGCAGCAGCGGCCAAGGCGGCGACGACGACGGCACGGGTGGCGGAGAGCGGTGCGGCTGGCCGCTGCAGGCAACGCAGCAGCTGGTGAACGGCTGGATCCGCCACGACGTGCTGCACCCCCGCAAGCCCACCCTCCCCTCCAGCGCTCTCGTCAGCCACCCGGCCATCTTTGAGCTCGTGGGGCTGCCCAAGAACTTTGACCACCTGATTGAGCAGTGCGCAAACAGCCGCTGCCCGACGACGGGCAAGGACGTGTCGGACGCGTCCATTTGCCTGCTCTGCGGCGAGGTCTTTTGCAGCCAGGCCATCTGCTGCCTCAAGGAAGAGCGGGGAGAGGGCCGGAACACGAGCGTCAAGAGGATCGGGGGTTGCCAGCAGCACATGAGAAAGTGAGTAGCAACCCTTTTTTTCTTTCTCATTTCTTTTTTCTTTCTTTTTTTCCCTTCTCTCATCCTGCTTCTGGAACTGGGAAAAGAAACACATCCGACTGACTGAACCCCCACACCAAACCAGATGCCAGAAGAATGTCGGCTTGTTCATCAACATCCGCAAGTGCTCTGTTTTTTACCTCCACGGCCTGGGCGGCTCTTGGGGCCCGGCGCCATTCATCGACAAGTACGGCGAGATGGACATGGGCCTGCGGCACGGCCGGCAGCTGTTCCTCAACCAGAAGCGCTACGACTCGATGCTGCGCAGCCTCTGGCTCAGCCAGGGCATCCCCAGCTTCATCGCCCGGAAGCTCGAGGCCGACATCAACAACGGCGGCTGGGAGACCATCTGAAGGCTCGGTCTTTCTGTCCGTCTGCCTTGTCATTAATTTGCTTCCTTGTTACTGTGGGCGGTGGTGGGGTGTTTTTCTCCTTCTCCTCTTTTCTTTTGGGCTATGTTCTCTACAGCATCTTTGTACTGCGGTTAGGCACTTTATACGGCAAGGTACGGGACGAGGGGCAAAGTAGGCAGGGGCCTATAATCTGCGAATGCCTTGATGAATGATAGAGCGAATGAAATCACCGCCTCGGCGTCTTGATACAACACCGCACGACATCCCCGGACTCGCTTTGGCCCATGGGCAGACAGATGTTAGTTGGTGGAAGTACGGAAAAGAGGCTCTTGCCTGGCTTCGCCTATCCGGGTTGTTGGGTTGCTGCGAGGATGTTATCGCTGTATTAGAGCCTCACGTTATGACTTGTCGCTATGCTATTTGTGATACGAGGCATTGAATCCCTCCCCTCTCCCAGTCACGCCATGGCCGAAGCATCCTCTGCATATCAGGCGGCGGCCGCCTCGGCTTCCTTGTTGAGCGCAGCCTGGATATCTGCGTCGTCGATCTCCATGGCGCCGTCCTCGACGGCGGCGTGCTCTAGGCCGGCATCGTTGCTGGCGCCATTGGACATGGCGTGGTCTTTCTGCTGGTCCACGACGTCCTCGCGCGGCTGCTGGGCGGCAGGGGCCCCGAGGGGTTTCGGCTGCCTCGTGGCGGCGGCGGCGTTGCGGTAGACAAGGATGCGGCCATCGCGACCAGCGCTGACCATTGTGTCGCCGACGATGTCGACCCAGAAGCAGACGCCGTCGTGTGCAGCACGGATGCGCTGGAGGACCTCTTTGCTCCGGACGTCCCAGAGCAGCACGTCGCCATCCTCGCTGGCGCTGGCCACGAAGACCTGCTGCCGCGGCCGCCGTCGCCGATTCAGGCGGCGGCGCTGGCCACGACGCTCACCCAGCTGGCTGTCGTCGTCGTTGTCGTCGTCACCATCGTTTCTGGAGAAATCTGCGTCATCCTCGGCGTTGCCACCCTCGCCGTCTCCGTCGTCTGGCTCGCCGTCACGGTGGGTGCTGTCGTCGTCTTCCTTGAGAACGCCGAAGCAGCCGCCAATGCTGAAGCCCTTGTTTACATGGCCCTGGTACGTCTTTTTGACGGTTGAGGGCTGGCTTATGTAGTCCCAGAGGCGGATGCAGTTGTCTAGATTAAAGGCCAGAACGTAGCGACCGTTGGGTGAGAAGCACACGTTTGTCACGCCCGGGTTGTCTTCATGCACGAGCGTACGAAGACACTGGCCAGTTGAGGTATCCCAGATGCGTCTTTTTTTCTCGGGGGTTAGTAGAAGCCCAACCGGGTCTGAAAGGGGAAAAGGAAAGGGGAGGTTTAAAAAGAAGAAGAAGAAAAGATGAGGAGACTCACATTAGCCCATCGGTAGAGCAGCTAACGACGAGGGTGCCGTCACGACAAAAGTCGATGCCGCTTACAGGGTCGCTGTGGGCGGGCAGGCTCCGCATCAGACGGCCAGCCCTGACATCCCACAGGAAGACGGCCTCGTCATAGCTCCCGCTGGCGAGTATGTTACCCTTTGGCGAAAAAGCAAGGCAGTAGACGTAGTTGTGGTGGCCGAGGAGTGGGCGTCTGGAGCCGCGGGCACCTGCAATGGCGGCGGCCTGCGCAGTGGTGAGTTCCTTCCTCCTGGCGCCGTTGGGGACGCGCAGCCGGCCACGTGGGGTGCTCTCGTCGTCGTCGTCCTGGTCGTCGTCCTCGTCGACATCGACACCGTGGGCGGGCTCGGCGGTGATGCGATCCCACAGGCGGATGGCCTTGTCGTCGGATCCGGTGGCAAGGGTGCCCGAGTCGGGACTCCAGGCCAGACACGAGACGCCGGCCATGTGGCCGACGAGGGTGTCGATGTGGGCTCCCGAGGCGGCGTCCCACAGGCGGGCGGTGCCATCGGCCGACGCCGAGGCGATCCAGCGCCCGTCGGGCGAGATGCGCACCTGCGAGATGGGCTGCATGTGGCCCCGGAGCTCAAGCCTTGGCCGGTACCGGACCTTGACGCGCGCCGGCTCCGACTTGGGCGACTGCGGCCTCTGCTGGTCAAGCAGCTGGGCCTGGACTGCATCTTGGTCCAGCGGGGAGCGCGATGGCGTCGAGGGGGAGCGATAAGGAGAGCGGGAGCGAGATCTGTAAGCAGATGGCGACCGCGAGCGGGAGTGGGAGCGGGAGCGGGAGCGGGAGTGCGATCGGGACCGGGACCGGGATCGGGACCGGGATCGGGAGCGTGGCGTTCGAAAGTGGGTTGGCGAGCGCGAGTGTGACCGTGATGGTGAGGGAGAGGAATCGGAGCGGTCTCTGACATCCCTGGGCGCGGACCGGGACCTGGAGCGGGACCGGGACCGGGACCGGCGGCCAGTTGACGACGACGACGGGGATCGAGAAGGCGGCGAGCGGGAGTGGGACCTGGACGGGGAAGGGCGGCGGGACCTCGATGCGGAGCCGGACGCGGAGCCGGACATGGATATCGGGCGGGCAGACCTCAGGGGCGAGGGCGACGACTGAGGCGAGCGAGTGCGGGAGGGCGGCGCCGAGGCGGCCGAGGAAGGGCCGCTCTTGGCGCGGCTGGGCGGCGGCCTGGGGTTGCGGATGGACAACCTGCGCGGGGTGAAGGCGTCGTCGTCCTGGGCGAGCGGGTCGGGCGAGGAGGGCTGGTCGTCGTCGTGCTGCTGCGGGCGCTGGACCCTGCGGCGCTTCGACGGCGGCTCCGTGGCGGGGGTGGCGGCGGCGGCTGGGCCCGCCATGGTAGGTAGGTACCTAGGGAGGTAGGAGAGGGAGGCGGCGGGCAGGCTGAGCACGCACGGGCTGCAGGAGCTGCTGCTGGTCTGGCGGCCACAGACTGACTGTGTTGTGGCTGTCAAGTGCTGGACGGCACGGAGAGCCCCTCCTCGGCGGGTCGGCTTCTGGCGGCTCTGTGGCAGCAAGGGCGGCCGCGCGGCGGTCGAGGAACTCTCTGAGCCAGGGCGGTCCGGCAGCCTCGCAGGGCAGGGCAGGGCAGGACAGGACAGGACAGCCACGCGTGGCCGCAGTCGCGGCCAGAGCGCGGCCCTGACAAGGCGCAGGGGTCGTGGCCGCTGAATGCAGCAGCTGCAGAGAAAATCCAATTTGCGGGCCCCACCGTCGGGCCCACCCACAGCGCCCATGCCCTGGGCATGTGGGGGGCGCCGTAGGTTTGGCTCGGGTGGGGTGACGTAGGACGGATGCGATGGCCAGCGTAGCATCCAATTCCCAGCTGGCGTCGCTTTGCCGGTGCCTGCGTCTGCTCCATGCAAAAGTAAACAAACCAGTTGAGTGCCGCTCGCCATGTGCGCCCGCCGCCGTGGCCGCCAGCCCAGGCCGTCCGTCTCGCACGACTCGGCGGTTGATTGCCCTGCTGCACGCACGCCATCACCCTTCCTCCGCCAGGAAGGTGGTGTGACGCGCCCCCGCAGCCCCAGTCGTTCGCTCGTGGTGGGAGCCCTGTCGACCCTAAATACCTATCACTGCGGCTGCCGGGCAGCGTCCTGGGATCCGAATCCCCGTGGCGTGTTCCAGCCCATGGTTCCTGCTGACTAGTCTAGATAGGCGAGGCCCGGTCTGGGGTGGACAAGGACAGCCAGTCCCGATCCAAGATTTTTTTTTTGCCGCTCTTCGCCCTTCGCTCTCTCTTCTCCCATCCTCGCCTCCTGCCATGGCCTCCTGACGCGGCCTCCTCCTACCACCACCCCAGCTGCTCCGCGACTTGCCGCCTACCCCCGCGCCGCCCAAAGGCTCCCTCTCAGGGCCGGCCAGCCGCTGCGAGCGCGTGCTCCCACAACCACCAGAGCCACGAGCCACGAGCCACGGGCAACCCGCCCGCCCGCCCGAGATGGACGAGCTTCCCACCGAGATCAGCCTCGTCACGCTCAACTGCTGGGGCCTCCGTCTCATCTCCAAGTGGAGGACCCAGCGGATAGCCGAGATCGGGCGCCGGCTGGCCATCGCCGCGCCCGCCGTCGTGGCCCTGCAGGAGGTCTGGAGCGAGGCCGACTACGAGAGCATCCGCCTCGAGACGCGCGCCGTCCTGCCCTACGGCAAGCTCTTCCACGGCGGCGTTGTCGGCTCCGGCCTCGTCATCCTGTCGCGCTGGCCCATCGAGGACACGAGCCTGCACCCTTTCCCCCTCAACGGCCACCCAACCGCCGTCACCAGGGGCGACTGGTTCGCCGCCAAGGGCGTCGCCTGTGCCCGCATCCGCTACGGGCCCGCCCGCCACCACATCATCGAGGTCTTCAACACCCATACCCACGCCGCCTACGCCGCCGAGCCCGCCCACGACCACTATGCCACCCACCGCGCCGCCCAGGCCTGGCACTTTGCCAAGCTGCTCCGCGCCGCCGCCGACCGCGGCCACCTCGTCGTCGGCCTCGGCGACCTCAACGCCCCTCCGCAGTCGCTGCCCCATCGCATCGTCCTGTCAGAGGCCCCCGTGCTGGACGCCTGGCAGGTCCAGCACGCCGACGCCGCCGGCCGCACCGGCCCCCACGCCATCCCCACCGCCGACCACAACCTCAATGTCAACGGCGTCACGTCGGGCAGCGCCTACAACACGTGGGGCTGGAGCCGTTCCCGCCAACGGCGCCTGGGTGCCCCGCCGCGCGTCACCGAGTCCGGCGGCAGCGGCGCAGCCAGGAAAAAGGTGCTGACACGCAAGTCGAGCCGCCACATGAGCCTCGTCGAGGTGAGCGACCTGCGCGCCAGCACCAGCAACCTGGCCATCGAGCGCTCCCGCACAGTGGCCGCCTGGGAGGAAGACCCGGGCGTGAGCGCAAGCTGCCCCGACCCCAAGGCCCGCCGCATCGACTACGTGTTTGCCGGGACCGGAGACAGGGACCTTCTCGGAGGCGAGTGGGCGGTCCGGTCCGCCGCCGTCGGCATGGTCGCCCGCCACCGCGTTCTGGGCTGCTCGCTCAGCGACCACTTCTCGGTCGACGTCACGCTCGAGTTCCGGCCCAGCACCCCGGCCGAGAAGGCCGCCGGCACCAAGCATCCGAGAGCAGCCCTCGGCAGTGGTGCCTTTGGTGCTGGCGCCGACCACGCCCTCATCTTCAAGAACAGCGAGGCGGCCCGAGCGCTGTCGCCGTCGTCGCCAGATGCCGGCCCGGCCCTCTCGCCCGAGAAGTCCATCTCGAGGCGCGGCTCGGGGTTTTTCTCCATCCAGGGAATCAAGACGCGCATGAGAGGCGCCGCCGCCCCCGCCCCCTCGGTCAGCGACCTGGACGACAGCCGCACAATACGCGTCACCCAGGGCACATATCTGCAGAGCCCTGCGCCCTCCATCATTGAATCTGTCCAAGGCGAAGACGACGATCAGCAGCAACAGCCGCAGCAGCCATCCGTCGTCTCTGGCCGCCAACCACCGGCTGGCCCAGAGGCCTCGGGCCATGCCAGGATAGGAGCCAGCGGCGCCGAGGACAGCAGCGCGGCGGCCGCCATCGGGACAGGAAGCCAGGGGCGCGCATCCCAAAAAGCAGCGGCGCGCGACTACGACGAGCTGCTACAGCTGGCCGACCTCTGCTTCGAGAGGGAGGAGACGTCCATGTTCTGGCGTACCGTGCGCTCCATCGTGGGCATCCTGATGTGGTTTGGCTGCCTCGTCGCCGTCTGGTTTGTGCCCACCGTGAACATGCCCTACGTCTGCTTCGTCCTGGTCTTCGTCGGCGGCCTGTCTCTCTGCCTCGGTACGCTCGAGGGCCTCGTCGCCTTTCTCTTCATCCCCTCGGAGCTCAGGGCTCTTAGGGAATTTGAGTGGGAAGTGGCCAACGCCAGAGCCGCCGCCATCGCCACCGCCGCCACGTCTGCAGCAGTTTCCACAAGCAGGCTGACGCAGCAGAGCTTTGCCATGTCTTCCTTTACTACTCCTTCTGCCATCGGCAAGGCCTGGTGAGCCTTCTGGAGGCGTGTCTGCCATCACCTTTGTTTTGGCAACTTCACTCTGTTACTTTTATTTTAATTCTCCTTTTTTTTGTCCCTCTTTTTGCAAAGCAAATGTATGCTGCTTGGTTTTTTTTCTCTCTCTTTTTCTGATGTATACTAAACCAATGATACCAATGCGCAAGCAATGAGCAAGGCGGACGAACTACACTAATGATATATCCTAACTCTGTTCAAACCAACACTTGGCTTGTCTCTCTTGGTTCCCTCGTAGGAAACTCTGGCGCGAACCCACGCGCCCATAATCATTCTCAGTCGGGACGCCTCGTCTCCTTAGCCCACAACGCCCCCTTTTCCCACCGTCTTTTGATTCTTTGCCCAATCCGCATATCAACAATCCCTGTCAAACAAGTCTTCGTCCTTCGCCAGACTTGGCC
>PYSQ01000143.1:0-22633 GCA_003049435.1 Nakataea oryzae | reverse complement strand
CCCTTCTTCAGTACATCTTCCCCCGTCGGTGCAGCGCCCTCATAGCAACGAAACCCTCCGAGTCAACATCACCCCTTCCCCCCTCAGCAGCGCGACCCTCGACAGCACGAGCAGTGGCGGCATTCAAGGCCGCCCTCTCCTCGTCGTGCACGCCCGCCCGCCTGCGCCGCCACGTGTAGCCCAGGAAGGCGTTGCGCCGGCGCAGCTCGAGCACGACGCCCTTGGTGGCGCGGTCCCTCAGCAGCTTGTCGCGCGGCCGCTTCTTCTCCCTGCGCCCGTAGCAGCGCACAAAGCCGTGGAGCGCCTCGCGCTCGTCGGGCGTCAGGCCCTGCAGCTGCTCGATGGCGTAGTCGATGTTGCGCAGCCGTAGCGAGTCGTAGGGCTGTGCAACCCACTGGCGCGCCACGCGCTGCACGCTGCTCCTGAACCCACGCAGGTATGCCGACATCTCCAGCTCGCGCGCCTGCTGCCGCGTCAACGCTGGCAGCCGTGCTGGCTCGTGGTCTCCTCCTTCCCCGCCGCCAGCATCCACGGCCCCGCCGTCTCCGTTGATGTCGCCTCCCGACGTCGACGGCTGCGTCGACGACCAGTCGCTGACGGGCTCCTCGTCTTCTTCAAAGTAGCGCGTGTCGTCGGTCCCACGGATCTGCGGCACAAAGGGCGGCTCCAGCATGTGCAGCCGCTCCCACGGTACGCCGCGGAACCACTTGTGCGCCTTGATGTCCTCGCCGTCATAGGCGAACACGAACCTCTCGGCAAGGTCCCCGTGCCCAATGCCGCTGTTGCCGTCGGCGCCGCCGCCGCTGCCCCCTCTCGACGCCGCCGCCACGTCCTTGAGCATGTAGCGGCGTGAACACAGCCGCTTCTGCTTGTCCGTGATGAGCGACATGATGAGCTGCTGGCACCGCTGCGAGACGCCGGGCCTGGGCGGGAACGCAAATGTCTGCTGGTGGTTCAGGATATTCTGCTTGGTCTGGTGCCTCCCATCCTCGCTCAAGAAGGGCGTATGTCCGTACAGGCACTCGTACAGAATCACGCCCACACTCCACCAGTCGCACCTCCCGTCGTAGTGCTCGCCCCTGACCACCTCGGGCGCCATGTACTGGCTCGTGCCCACCACGCTCGTCGCCCACGTGCGGTTGCCGCACCGATTTCGCCAATCCAGCAACGCCTCCCCGCCCTTGGAGCCGGCCTCGGCGCCGTCCTGCTGACGCTCGTGCCTCTCCATTCCCGTCGCGAGGCTTGTTGTCCACCTCATCGCCAACCGCCCCTTGGGGCCCTCGCGCTGGTCTTGCTCGTCGCCCTCGATCTTGAGGCCCAGCCGATTCACCAGCGAGTAGCGATGATTGTTGAAGTAGGCCGTGTCGTGCGACCAGTGCCCGTCAAACGCGAGCCCGAAGTCGCTGATTCGCAGGTGGCCCGACGCCGAGATGAGGAAGTTGTCGGGCTTGATGTCGCGATGGATGCAGTGCAGCGCGTGCGCAGCCTCGACGCAGAGCACCATCTCGGCCGCATAGAAGCGCGCCACCGTCTCGTGCAGGACATTCTCACGGATCAGCAGCCCCAGGAAGTCTCCCCCGGGCATGTACTCCATCACAAGGTACAGGTTTGCCGTGTCCTGGAAAGCTGCCATCAGCGGCACGATCCAACTCGAGCCCTCCGACCTCACCAGGAAGTCCCGCTCTGCTCGCAGGTGACCTTCCTGGGAGGTCCGGAGCATGGCAGACTTGCGGATCACCTTCATGGCGTACACCGGCTTCTGCCTCCGCCGCTGTCGCTGATTCTGTTGCTGCTCCCTGTCACTCTTCTGGCCGTGGTCTCCATGGCCATCCACAGACTTCTCCCGAACCAGTCGTACAACCCCGAAGCTGCCTTTTCCCAGAATCTTGAGCACATCGTAGTCAGACTCGCGGGGCGCGCCCCTGGACTCACGGTTGAGGGCGCGCATGCTCTGGGCCTTGAGGACGCGCATCTCGCGCAGGTAGTCGGACTCGTCGCGGTAAAAAGACCACCGCAGGGAATCCCCTTGGCCTGGAGCCAGTGCATTTTCCTTTGCTGCACGGTAGAGGTCACTCTCGAGAAAGCGTCTGCGCATCGATCGTGGTGTCGGTCGGCTCCATAGATCGTGGTAGAACGTCTCGAGATAAATCTTGGCCGCCGCCGCCCGCTCGACTGTCACAACCGTCGCCACGGACTGATCCAGGTCTGTCTCCTGGATCGGGGCCAAGTTGTTGGTCTCGGGGCTGGAGCGCGTGCGGGGCATCCGTCTCTTGCCCGGCGCCTTTTTCTCCCTCCTCTCGACGGATGCCGCTGTCGAAATTGCGGTGCTGTTTTTTTCTCTATCCTTTGATCTGGCCGAGCCCGAGAACTTGGAGTCCAACGAAGTCTTGCCTGTAGAGTCGTACGGTGACAGAGGCTGCGAGCTGCGAGTGCTCGACAAGGTGTTGGTGTCTGTACTGGGACCGGTCTGGGGGCCTGACACCGTTGTCGAAGTAGCAGTCGATGAGGATGCCGTGGCATTTGATATGTCTAGATACCTTACCGAGCCGTTTTCAAGCGACGCGATCGATGGTCGAGATGCGTGCTTGGTTCGGTGCACCACTGTTGGTTCCATGGGCGACCTAAAGATGGACGACGATACCTTGTGCACAAAATCATGGCCAGCTGCCACAGCCTTTGCCACATGTCCCCGAGATTCAGGAGACGGCACCGGGCTGTACGGGGGATCTACTATCACCGACGTGCTCGATGCTGTATTTGGGGGATCCCAGTAATTTGGTTGGTGCACTTGTTAGGCCAGCAGGAGCTGTGGTATGTACATGTACACCGAAAATTGGCGCGAGAGAGACTCACTCCTGTTGGTCAGAGCTCGAAGGGCCGTCGTGACTAAAGACCCTGTCCTCCGAATCTTCTCTGGCGGAAACCTGCATTCAGCGTCGCTGTGAGGTGGCTTGTGGCAGTGATACGGGTTGCTTTCGCCACCAAGATCATCATGACCAGCCGCCGAGCCCCTATCGTTGTTGCGTTCTCGCTTCATGATGTGAGAGCCGAGCGCGAGGACAGAGAACAGTGAGCTCGGGATGCTCTATAAATGCAGGTGATGGATGTAGCAGCCGCGCGAAGCGTCGTGCATGTGACGCCGTGTCGATATGTTGTATGCCTACTTGAGAGTAGCAGAGGCGCGATTCTTGGAGAATCTAATGAATGATAGAGCTGGTCCTCAACAGATTTCAGCTATGATACACAGCGAATGGGCTCGGATTTCGTAAAATGGACGTGGCTTGCAAGGCAGCTTGGGCAGTTGTCGGAGGTCTGCGAAACCACGGCGTCTATGACGGTTCAGGAAATCGACGTGGACCACAAGAGCTACAGAAGGCAGTTGCTACTGACGTAGAATCCAGGCGCTCCTGTCGCCAGGTCATCCAATTGCCTCTACGAGACAGGTGCGGTACCTTGTCAAAGAAAAAAGCAGGTGGAATGAGCTGTTCCTGTCCCTTGCCTTTGGGTTGGGCTCGGCGAACAAAATGGTGGGTGGCTCCCAAAAGCCCCAAACGCACATCGGTCGATCGACTTCTTCAGATGGAAGCTGCTTGACGAAAGACGGAGAGGAAATGGTGAGCACCTCGCAAGGCTAGACAGTCGACTAGGAGCGAACAGAGAAAAGCAAACACACACTACTCGAGAGGGACGGTTTTAAAGGGAAAGGCTGATTTTAGGACTATCTGCCTGATAGGATAGGTATCTACTAGCAACACAAGCCGCGGGATAGCTTGGGTGAATCCCTTCTTAAGCCAGCGCTCCTCAAAACGTACATTGTGCCCTGGGATTATATAACAGCAAACAACAAATCGCGGATTTTAGAGAAAACAGTTCAAGGAAATGTAGAAAATGGCTGTGAAGTCCCTCAAAACCCACCCAGACTTTTATGACGCCAGACAAAATGCAACGTTAAGACTCGTCATCCCTCATACAGATCTGCTACCGCAGGCCGGGTTCGGCTTGGATCCTCGCAGACCGGGTGCAGGTCGGAAAAGAAACTTGCATCGTCGACCAAGAGAGTGTGGCAGGGGAACGACAAGCGACACATGTCGAGCAAACCAATTGTCCAACCAGAGTTTGCCGGCCGGGATATTATCGGATGGGCAGGGAGGCCCAGGAAGGACAAGTTCATGTTGACCTTCGTAGGAAACGTGGTTCCGTGGTCTCGCCGAGCTCCGAGAACTGCGCTGGAAAAACAGGCACAATCTCGGCGAGGATCAGAAAAACAGGGATGCTGTTTACTTAATCTCCACGAGCTTGACATCGAAGATGAGCGTGCTGTTCCCAGGAATACCAGGAACACCAGCGCTGCCGTAGGCGAGCGATGCGGGGATGGTCAGGCGACGCTCTCCGCCGACGGCCATGCCGGCAATACCGATGTCCCATCCCTTGATGACTTCGCCTTTGCCCAGCTTAAATGTAAAAGGCGGGCCCTTCTTGTTTGCTGTAATAGCACTACGGGTCAGCCTTGCCTTTTTTCGAAGCGTGGATAATGGGGAAGGGGGGGAAGAAGAAAGAAAATAAACAAATAATGATGAAAGGATAACGGGGGCTAAGGCATAACTAACCATCAAACTGCTTGCCGTTCTGGAGCTTTCCAATGTACCTCATGCCGACCTTGTCGCCGGCCTTGGCAGTCCTGCCCTGGCCGAGCTTACGGTCGTCAATAGTGACGCCCTGGACGACCTTGACACCAAGGGTCACCTTGCCATTCGCCTTGGCCTTCTCGGCCGAGCCGGTAGGGCCCTGCTCGAGGTTCTTTGCGAACTGAACCTTCTTGTCGCCCTTGGCGGGCGTGGTGTCCTTGGCCTTCTCCTCGGCTCCGACAGCCTCGCCCTTGTTGTTCTTGAGCTTCTTCAGCTGCTTCTTGCTCAGCTTGCCGTCAGCCTCGGCCTTGGAAGCATCCTTGGCGATGAGGTCATCGAGGTTCTCAACCTCGTCCTCGGCCGGGCGCTTCTTGCCCTTCTTGCTGTCCTTCTTGTTGTCCTTGGCCTTGATGAGCTTGGGGGCCTCCTCCTCGTCAGTGTCGATCTCCTGGACACGCTCGGCCTGGTCGATCTCGTCGAGGTCGTCGCTTGAGATGTCCTCACCGTCGCCGAGCAGCTCATCCATGTCAGGCGGCAGGTCATAGTCATCATCGTCGCTGTCCTCGTCATCCTCGTCATCATCCGGAGGAAGGACGTAGTTTCCAGTCAGATGAACCGAGTGAGTACCGCTCACGACGAAGTAGCACTTCTCGTGCTCGCCAATGACGATATCAAGGGGTTGTTGGAAGTTCTGCAGAGACTGTCAGATTTGAATCCAAAAAAAAACGCGCGCAGGTTCATCACAATGGTCAACAAAACACGTACCCTCTCAACATCCAGAGTGCACAGGACGTGGTCCTCCAGGTCGGCGCCAAGCTCCGAGTCGTCATCATCGTCCGACTCATCATCATCATCGGTGGCAGGGGCTTTGCCCTTCTTGGACTTTCCGTTGGCCTCGCCGTCGTCCATCTCCTCGTCAGAGTCAGCCTCGCCCTTGGCGGCGGCAATGAGCTGCTTAATGGCAGCCTCCTTGCGGGCCTTCTTGGACTTGGCGGGGTCAGAGGGGCCGCCGTTAGCCTCTTCCTCCTCATCCTCCTCCTCCTCATCGTCGTCGTCCGAGTCTTGCTCGAAGTAGTTGGAGAGCATCTCCTCCATGTCCGAGTCGTACTCGTCGTGGTCGTCGCCAACAGACTCCTTGAGGATCTTGAGGGTCGAGCGGGGAACACGGGGAACCTTGCCATCCTCATCCGCCTCAGGCTCCTCAGTAGGGTCGATGGCAGCCATGGTAATGCGGATCTGGTGCGCAAACACGTTAGCGGTTGAAGATTGTACTATTCGCAGCATGCCAACCGGACGCCTCAGAAGGCTTCTCTGGGACGAATTGATGAGCGAAGGGTGCATATAGGGAAAGGGAACCAACAGTCGCCGGGAAATCGCCAGCGGCAGCGACAATAACCTCGCCGGGCGGGACCTTCAGGCCGTAGAGGGCGGCGGGGAGAAGAGGAGACATCTTTGCGGCGATGTAGTCGGTCGCAAGACTAAGGAATACGGATGATAGGCGTGCGCTTCTATGGCAAGCCGTGAGGGATGACAGGGAAGAAATATGCTGCGAGTTCGATCAGATCTCTACGCAAATTTTGCGCGAGTAGTCCGGAACCTAAAAAAATCGCGGTTGCAGGATTTTCCTTCTTAAAAAGGTTGCACAGGCAGAAAATTGAGCGGATGGAAGCTCTCCTCGACAATTTTTTTTTACCCCTGCAAAGGCGAAAAGGTCGGGGTCGCACCCCACCGATAACGCCTTATCCTAGCTACCCAGGCAACCTGCGGGAACAATTATGGGACTTGCCAGTGGGGACGCTGCAGGTGGCTGCAGCTTGCATTCTCCATCCAGTCGGCCGAGGCTTGAGGTTGTCCACCGCCTTTGCGCCATCGTGGCAGGGGTACTGCGGCTCTCGTGGCCTCCGCTGCGCGTGCAAAGCTTGCGATCGAGATCAAGACGCGCTCTAGACTGGCGGCCGCTTGGTAGCCCTGCTGTTAACCAGAGGTGCGCTGCAGTTTCGCTAATTCCGTGCATAATCTGCCTGCCAGGTACATATCATGTACTGGCCAGGTAGTATCTTACAGGTGGCTCACAAGCGTCTGGCCAGGATAGCATTGTTCGTGTCGACCTTTTGGGAACTTATGGTATATAGTGTAGGCTTTTGAAGCCGTGGCCAATCAGTCTTTGTTAGGCAAGATGGCCGAGTTGGTTATGGCGTAGGATTAAGGTGGCATCACAGTTTTCCTATGGAGAAATCCGCGTGGGTTCAAGTCCCACTCTTGTCAACTTCTTTTTTTTTCTTGTTGGATCTTTTGTGTGTGTGTTCGTTACGAATGCTGCGTGGGGGTTTGCGATTTTGTCTCGCGTAATCCTGGATCTGTCGTCATTTCGCCCTGTAGGGCTTTAGCTCTAGTGGACCGAGCCCGTTATCGACCTAACGCCAACGCCGATCGCTAATATCCGAATGAGATCACCACGCGCAGCTACCACCACCACCAAAGTCGCAGCTAGGCAAACATATAGCAGCTCGAGGTCACATGCCAATCTCCTAGAAGCATGGTTTGTAGCAGTGTGTCCTTTCAATAAAGTCGAGTACATGATAGCGTCAGTATACAAGTCCCAAGACAGCTCGCGCCTGCCCCTAGATATCCATTGCAGTAGTATCACTTTCGAATTTCAAGAGAGAGAAGGGATGGGTCCCCAGTTCTCCAGGCTGAGTTAACAATGCTCGTGAGCCGCCCCTTTTGTCAATTGTATCAGTATTGGCAACCGCCATCCTCGGCGATCTAAGGATTGGATTCTTGAAGATAGCTGTAACCGTACACACCGTCTCCCCGGCTTCACATACTCGGCCATGGTGATTTCTTTGAGGCTCTTCAGATCGCTAGTATCTGTATTTTATTTATGTGAGCCGCCTTCTATAGTATCTCGCCGTGTAGCCAGTCTCGACAGCAAAAGAGATACGCTAGGTTTCTGACCACTTGTGTGATTATACTAACAGGATAGACTGGAGTGTTGTAGCAAAAGAAAATAAACCACTGAAAAAAAACATTGAAACCATCAGCTAATACACAGCCTTAGCACTCATATTTTTATTGACCTCGCCTATGTACCATGAAAGGTCAGATCGACTCTGTCAAGTTTCGTGCCGCTGTCAGCTCTCGCCAATGCCATATCACCTATACTTGGGTCGCGCGGCACCCATGACCCGTCCGCGGAAGAAGGTCCAAAGAATAAACGGCAGGAATTTCGGGTTCCCCTGTGCCTACTTCAGCCCCGGTCGGCAATGACACGCATGGCTCAAGTGCTGAGGATGATGGCGTTGGCGAGTGACTGCGAGACGTACAGAATCTCGGCTTATGGTACCAAAAAGACTATGTGGGCGGGACCAGACGCCCACACTGACTGTTGGTCTCGAGCTGCTCATGCTGATTTGCAGTGCTGAGCAAAGCTTGTACGCATGTGGAAAATAGCAGCCGCCATCATTGATTTTTGTCGATGTATGGCGGCTTGCGAGGAGGCCATAGCACCCCGATACACTCTTCCCTGGACCTAAACCGCCCGCCTCATGGTCCTTTCTAATTGTGTCCCAGCTCGGTCATGTGTCGTCCAAGTACCCAGCTCCGAGGCGCCCCGGATGTGCCAGAACAAACATCCCAGTCAACTCCACCACCAGCTTGGTATTCTCCTTGTGGGATCGGTATACCTGCGACAACGACGCCGAGGCGCCAAGCACGTTCCGAGTGGGACACGCAATCGCAACCGTCGACGCGCGTCCCGTGTAAGGCGCGCTGAATATGGGCTGTGGTGAAGCAAACGTACATCGATGATGTGACACAATGCTTGGTCGGGGACAAGTCGGGCTCTCAATTGGGTCAAGCGAGTGACTGGCAGGCTACCTCCCTCCTCCATTCATCTTTCCAAATCCCACCCGATGCTCCCCTCTCCGTTCTCCTCACTATCGACTGTAGCGCGAGGCTGGCTCCCACTCCCAAAGTTGGTATCGCGCTGGACGCAGATAGTCACTGGCAGTCGAACGCGGGAAGCCGAAGCTGGGCAGTGTGCTGCGTGAAGATATTTCTTTCGGTTGCTGGTTCAATCCACGTTCCTTTGATCGTCATCACATGTCCTTCTCTTCCACTGCTCATTTAGATACATTTGATTAGATATTAGTGGGCTGGTAATTAGCAGGGAGTGATCCCCACGCTCGGAGCGCGCGCCTCCCAACCCGCTGAGTTGATCGTAAGCGGTTGGCGGCCATGACACATTAGCCTGCCTCGTAGGGCCAGTCCTTGCCCCCTGCGAGACCCATAGGTCGCGCGCTCCCGTCTCTCCTCCATAAGCTCGACCGCGGCCTGGCCGTTGCGGAAGTCGTTCTCATTGCATGTCCCTTCGCGTTCCCTCCCGCCCATAGCTTGTGCCCCCAATCCCGTAAACAGTAAGCGAATGATGCGAGAGGATATATCTGTAGCCCGCCCGCGTGATTGTCCCGAGAACTCCATGAGCCCAAAGCAAGCAAAACAAGGCCAGAACCCCCTCCCAGTTCTAGATACCAAAATGCCGATGCCGTGCCATGCATATCAACATCATATCCTCTATTTACACACTCGGCCTCGCGATCTCCTCAAGAATTGATTGGTAGTGAAACAACAGGTATTGGAAAAGGGCGTTTAGTCAGGCTTCAATTCGCAACCTCACTCAAAGGTATCGAAAGGGGAAAACAAAAGTGGAAAGATGAAAAGTGAGAGGCTGCCGATCCAACGGATGACCTGATCTGGAGAAAAAGGTGTTCAATAAGGTAGAAGAAAAGTGTATGAGCGAACGAAAGCCTGGAGAGACAAAGAGAATCACGGGAAGGTGACCTGTTCTACACCTTCGCCGCCAGCGTGAGGGACTTGGCTCTTTGCCTCGTTGCCTTCTTGCTAACAGTGTATACCAAATCCAGGGTCCAGAAATGGCAGATCTGAGCCCACATACATGGGATAGATCCGAAAATTGGCGCAACCAAAGGCACCAGGAAGTAGTCGATGTAGTTCCTCTTCACCTCCCGCTTGGAAAAGTTCATGCCGCTGGCGAGACCGGCGTCGGCCATTTCCTTCTCACGGTTCTCGACGCAAGTCCTGTGGAAGCCCTCGTAGAGAAAGAGGTAAAGCGCAACCTGCATAAAACCAGCCGTGCGCAGCCAGTTGCAAACAGGGAAGATCCAAGCAATGCCGTGGATATCAGCCGCGCCGTCGGTGAGCCACATGAAGAGCGTGGATGAGACGATGAGTATTGTGGCATGGACGGGGAGGCAGTGGGCTTCGAATAGACGGTGGAGAAGGTAGAACGTGCGCTCCCAGTCGGGCTTCTCGAGCGTGTCGTGGGTAACGTCCGAGAATATGCCTGCCTCGAGTGGCTGCTCAGGGTTCAGCTGGTCTACCTCCTGCGGAACGTAGGAATCAGAGGCATCGCTATAACAAAGATGGGCATTAGCAAAACGTAGGCACAAGAGATGAATTTGGTGAGTGGTTGTGGATGACGTACAGTGAGGTGTGCAGAGGCTTGAAGGCACGAGCAAGGTACTTGCGCTCCCGGAAAAGCTCAACGCACTTCCGGAGACCGTAGCCAGTGTCAAGAGCGCCCCACATGTGCCGTTCAGCCTGCTTGTAGCGAGCGAGTATGTCCTTGTAGAGTCCATTGAGGCCCTGACCGTAGCCACCACCGGTAACGTTCGTTTGGCTTACAGGTGCCATGATAACCTTGGTGGTGACATGGCCATTGAGAGCAAAAAAGCACTTCAGGTACATGTGAAGATCTTCGCCAATGGCCTCGTTGTCAGTGTCCCAACCGCCGACGCGATCAACGAGCTCAAGGTTGCAGGTGTAGACAGAAGTCGGAGGGGCGATGGTGGATCCACTGTAAAGCCCAGAGATGCCTCCAGCTGCCCAGAAAATATCGGCGACACGAACAAGGGCGGGAACGTTGTGGGCATTCCTGTCGAAAATGATTGGGGCGGTGTACATGGTGGTGGTGGCGGTCTCGGGGTTGGCGATGTGCATGCTAGTGGCCAGGGCGAAGTAGTTTGAGGAGAGGTGGCTGTCGGCTGTAGCGAGGAAACAAGAACATTAATCAACCGTACTTGAAGCGGAATCAAGGAGTTTGGGGGCACCGTCACATACCATCAATGCCTGTAACAAGAACATCTTTGCGAGCGGCTAGAGGATACCTCTCACTCAGCTTCCGGGCGGCCCAGTCGACATTGCTGCCCTTGCCAGCGGCCTCTCCGGGGATGTCCGATGGGTGGATGGTGAAATCGATAGAGCGAAACTTCTTGACAAATTCTTGCACCAGCCCCATAGCCTTCAGCTCAACATTGGCCTCCCGTTGCTCCATAGCAAGATAAACCTGAACAGCAAGTCAGTAATCGCACACAACTACATAGTCGAACATCGCCGTGGAACGACCAGACTTCGAGGGTGAAAACCAAGCGGTAGGGGTCTGTACTACTCACATCGTAGCAGTTGCGGGCCTGGGGGTGGCTGGCCAGGACTTCTAGGGTCTCCCTAAGGGTATCGAGCTCCTCCTTGTAGTTGGGAATGATGATGGCGTGAATGACATGGTCGGGAGCGACATCGCCGTCGGTGCAGAACTCGATATCAAGATCGCCTGCTTCGCTGCACGAGGTAGAAGAGGCCCGTGACGAGGTGAGCGTCTCGGAGCTAGAAAGGGAGGTCGCGGAACCGCGGCGACGATGCGAAAACTTGAAATCTTTAAGCGCCTTGTTGTGCGAAACTTTGCGAACTCCTCTTGTGATGTCCCAGAGCGACCAATTGATGCGGGTTGAGAAGCTGAAGACGAGGACGTGGATGATTAGGCAGTAATAGGCCCAGATAGGCGCCCATATTCCAGCGCCCTCAGTGAGGAGTGGCTTGGCGCTAAGGCTGTCCTGCTGCTGATACTTGTACTCATGCTGTGCCCTCACAGCCTCGTGCGAGACAACGTAGTAGCTGAGGGAGATCAGACCGATCAATAGTAGACCGCCGGCGCGCCGGGAGGCCCAGGCGAACAACGCCATTACCGCGACAGAGAAGCGATGTCTGTTGGAGAGTCTCCGACAATGGTGCTGTGGTGTTGTGCGGTGGAGAACGGCGACACCCGAAGCCAAATGCAGATGGTGGCAGGAGAAGCGTGTGGTGCTCCGGCGAGGGCCAATCGTCGACGTCCGACTCGGTGTGGTGGACGGCGTGTCTGGGCTGAGATGCGCGGGATGGCAGCGCGAGCGCAGAGAACACCGAGCGCGCTCGACTCAAGGAGTTGACGTCCCAAAGAAAATGGACGGAAGGTAGCAGAGACGCGGACGAGTCGAGAAAAGACTCGTGGCGGTCTGTCTGCGCGAAGGGGGATTAAGAGGGATTAAGGGGGGGTGAAGTAGGAAGGAGAGACTGGGAAGAGTGGAAGGAAGAGAGAAAGGAGACCTTGGGAAGAGAGAAAATTTTAGCGTCGGGCGATATTCACAAGGCAATCAATGGGCGGATGGGACAGGCGAGGGGGACAGTGCAGGCAAGCAGAGGCAGGCGAGGGAACGTGCTTCTCGAGGGCGGCCGGGGGGTGTTCTTGGTACTAGAGACAAAAGGGGGTGCGCCAGCAGTGAGAGGCCCAATTCATCTGGCACGTTTCGAGGCAGGCAGCCAACCAAATGCCATTGATCGCAGCTCTGAGGCTGGAGCTCTGGGTCCTGACTGTGCCAGGGTGGGGCGCGACCTGCAAGCACCCAGCAAAGCCGCAAACCGCAATGCCTGCATACGGTGAGACTGTGCAGGGGTCTACAGTTTCCAGGGCGATCCCCACCGTTATGTTCGATTTGGTCCGCCCGCCCCCCCACCGTCCCTGTCCACTTTAAGGGCGCGTTTGCATACTGTGCCCGCTCCCGCGCTTGCAAAAGCCTGCGACGGGCAATGACTGGAGGCCGAGGATTACAAAGCCCTCCGCCTCGCCCGTCGCAGTAAGCAGGTAATAGCGCAGCCGCGGAGCCACCTTCACCTTGATGTTATATCCTGGCAAATCTCCGAGGAATGGGCACGCCCGCCTTTCGCGCTCCCGGGTCGACCGCAGCCCACGGTGGATTGATTCTCGAAACCTATGCCAAAGAATAATCGCCCCTAAGAATTTCCCATCCCTTGGCCGAGCCGCAGAGAGCAGCCATGGGAGAAGCTGAGGCGTGGAGCGATTCGGAGCCGGGGCGCTTAGTCGTCCCGAGCCCCAACTGTGCTGCTTGGTCTTGGTGGTACCCGGGAAATTCGAATATGCCGAGCTGGATTCGTCAGCCAACCTTGCCAGGTAGCACCCGTCCCGGCCATACCTACGGCTGCTGGCTGTTCTGCCCCAGTGATCCCCGCCCTTTCTATTCTGGGCTGCATCACAAGCTGTGGTGGATGTCACCGGCCGCTCGACATGTCGCTATCATCTCGTTTTACTACTGGGAACATGGCATGGCCGATGGGCGGGGCTTTGGGAATGAACGACAAAAGAGAAACGAAACACACTCATGAGCGACGCGTGGTCCCACCGTCTAACTCGCTCGCGCGGCGCCGGCCGCTCGACGGTGGCGGGCGCGTGGACGGCCAGTTTCTCAGCGTGGGATGCAACCAAACCTGAGGTGCTATTGCACCATCTGCTACCAACGTCCGAGCGCCGACAACACCCAAGACCGGATGGCAGATGAGCCAGGTACATGGCCGCGCTTTATTTGGCTCCATGGCACAATCTTGCCATGGGTCAAGTTGTTTCAAGCCTCCCGCAAGGACGCGGCGTGTCCTCGACTAGCCAGCCTGTCCCGTCAATGGTGGGAGGAGGGAGACGGACGGTAGGACCAGAAAAGAAAACCCCAAGGAGAAGTCAGACCAGAGGCATGGTCCTGACGGTAACATGCGGCCCCCCTGCGAGCGCCCCTTGGCCGTGAGACAAGGAGACCAATCCAACCATACTGTGCATGTACGTGGCACAAAGGTCGAGCAGAGCAGACTCTCGTTTGTCGGGTCGGCTGGTGCCTTGCGTCCCATTTCCTGCGCGCCAGAGAGCCACCCTTACCCCACAAGCATAAGCGTGATTTCCGCAACGGCTCCTCCGTTTCCAGTCCTCTCAGCTGCAAAACGGAAATCCGCGCGCAATTTTAGCGACCAGCCTTGTTTGCCTGCGCCACGCGCCGGTCTGGCGTTTTGCATACCCCCTACCCTAGGCCCCCCTGGCTGGCTGGCTGGCTGTCTCGCAAGTTCATCGTGGAGGCCACGCAGTACACAAAAGGCCAAACGCCGACTCGGTGGTGGGCGCATGCAATCCATCCATATGCGCGTCTGGGTTGCGTGCATGCAGCACGGCTACTATTTGTAGCGAGCCAAGTGTGGCTTAGAAAACCATCGGCAGCGTTGTCCCTGCCGCACTGCCTGATAGGACTCCATGCCGTCAGCATCGAGATGCAGTCACGCGCAGCAGGTTCCTGTGCGAGTCGACGGCCGACTGCGATGCGACCTGAAGGATTATGGCCCGCGTCGCGAGCCTTACCAATCGCTCCTCATCCGTTGGGGTTAGGCAATTGTAAATTTGGGTTCCCGAGTTGAGGCAATGCACAGTACGAGCACGGGCTCGGCCACCTGGTCAACCGGGACGCTCCGAGGGGGGAGAACAGGAGCGTGCTCTGGGTTAAATCTCGATGTACATTAAAGCTAAAAACCCGCCACCTAAATTGGAATATTTTCCTCGCCTGGCCCTTGTTCTCCTGGGCATTTGCCTTTGTTGGTGCCCACAGTTTTCATGTTGTTCCTGCTGTCCCCAGTTCACAGTGGGTAGGGGGAAATTGTGATGGGAAAACGGCGACCGGTCTGGCTAGGGGCGCTTCCACCTCGCGGTGGCGCGGCCCAACTCTTTGCTCACATCGGTTCCCCGCCAAATGCGACAAACAGTTGCGCACCGCGCACGGTCCTTCACATAGCTGTTGCTTCCATTCGATTCGAGCTTGCACCGAAAACGGGCATCTCTTTGCATTGGCATAGTGCCGTCGTTTGCCGTTTCCAGCCACGTCGCAACCTCACTTGGCGTTGGTGCGGTGAGTATCTTCGATTTGACTATGCTAGGCATCTTGTGCTTGTGCTGGCTTCCTAGCCCTGGCGATGCCGTCCATCATCGCAGCCTTTTCTTTTCTCCTAAGTTTCTCTCGATGTCTGCTGCTGCTGGCAGATGTTTGAGCGCCGGCGCCTGGGCCAGACAGTGACAGTAGACATCAGCGGACCTACTCCGAGCCAGGTCGGCCGGCGCAGGACCTGACGCATCGTGGGCAGTTCGCATCTATGCTAAGCCATGGTTCACTGTGAGTTGAAAAGTAGCAGCCCCTCCCACTCGGCAGGCTGGCGCGAGCCAGGCCCAGGGAGGCAAGCACCCCCTTGGGCCGTAGTGCCAGGGCGCGAAATTTGCACCGTTCCAGTTTTCCCCTCAGTGTCATCTTATCACCCGCAAAACGCGAGATTGATAACATGCCTACCATCCCGCCCTAGCATCTGTTGAGCCTAGCAGGGGGGCGAGGTGATATCTTGGCCTCATTTTCCGAGGGAGTTGACCGACGCCTATTGGCTGGGTCTGCACCCTCAATTTCTTGCACGGCAGCTGGCGCTGGCACTGGGTACCACCGAATCCACTCGTCAGGCCAGCGCTCCTTTTTGGATTCGCTTGTCTTCCTTGTGACGAACCCGCGATCGCCTTGTTTGACGGGGTCTGCAATCAAATGGGAGCGGGAAGGTTTGGGGATCTAGGGGCAAAAAAGAAAAGAAAAATCCGCCATCACCACTGTCTGTCCTGGGGGCCTCCCACCGTTTCGATCGAGGGGTGACACAGGGGCGGACCAGCCAAGGGAGACAGGTCCCTTGCATGGGGTATTCGGTACATAGGTGCCTCTTACTCGTGAAGAATGCGCCATCGGGGTGACGGGATCTCGCGTTCAGTCCATGCACCCAGGCGCCGAATTTTCCAAGGGCAATCCAGTTACTTGCGGCCCTCCCCCGGAAAGCGTGGCTATCGAGCGTTGGCTTGCAGGAGCCCCCAAAACCCGAGAAGCAATTTTGGGGATCAACCTGTTTGCCTTACCTTGCCTCTAGCCTGGGCGGGCGTCGAGGGCCCGGTCTAGCTGGTCTCAGGTGAACCCGCCGTCGAATCCGGGGCTGGCGTGGAATGAAAGCCAGAGTTGGGCCGAATCGAGGATGGCCAGCACGCCACAGCGTTGCGACGCCCTCTTCGCGTCGCACCTGCTAGGCTGCTGCCTACGACACCTCCCTGAAGCGCAAGCATCTATGTAGGCCAGCGAGACCGCGGGGGGTTTTTTTTTGCGCCTCTCATCCTAGCGCCGCAAGCACGCATTCTTGGCGGCTCGTGCCTCAGGACGAATTAAGCTTTCAAGCCTAGCCGTCGGCAACCCAGCGGCCAGAGCAATGAGGTCATACCTTCGAAGCCGTGCATTCCGACGGTCGCCGCGCTGTGAACAACGGAGTGGTGTACATGTGCGCGATGTGTGTGTGGGAAGAGTGATTTAGGATGGCTGGGGCCCAATTTAGCGGGCGATCCGGTGGAGCCGGAAACGTCACGGGAGTGCAATCCGTGGCGGACGCTCGGGCGGTTCCAACCTTCCATGCCTGCCATACGCTCCGAGTTTTTATCTTTTATCTTATCGCAACCACATCCCCGCACGGCAGCTGCATGTGTCGGACCAGGCGCGACACCTGACAAAAGCCAACAGCCGTCAGACGCAAATCTAGATACACCTCGCAAGGTTATTCGCCAGGACAACGGGGACAGGTTCGCGTGTGACGCATCCCTGATAGGGTGGCCCTGGCAGATACGGCAATGCTGAGTGAGCTTACCCAGCTGCAGCAAACCCTCGGGAAGGTCTGGTTCTGCTTTACATGCATTGAATGCGAGGGAGCGGAGTGTGGGCGTATTAGGCGGCAATGCCCTGAGAAAAAAAAATCAACCATCAAATGCACCCTCACCACTATCCCGGTCAAATGGAAATCAAATCCGCTGCGAATCAGATATAGTTCCTCGCCTGCCTCATTCAGTAGTAGCATACTTATCAGTATTCTGCAAGTTGCCTTTTTTCCTTGGGTTTTTTTGTCTTCTTCTCCTATTCTTTTCTTTTCCTAGGCGTGACGACGAGTGATAATCCGAAATCCCAAGTGATGGACTAACAAGCTGAAAAGGGGGCGTGAAAAACTTGCTGTCAAGCCCAGCCGAAACGGAGCTTGCCAGTGGCACCTTGCATCATGCTGCGGTACTAGCTCCTCGTTAAACATGCAGTGCCATGTCATCCGCCCTCGCAGTCGGCTCGAGGTGCAGCAAGACGACGACCGCTGATTGGATTAAACCTGAGAGCTCAGTCTTTGGCGCAACCGTAACAGAGTCCACTCGCACTTCTCGGCATGCACCTCCGTATTCACCGTTTTGCATGTTGGATGTACAAGTCTTCACTTGGCCTCTGTCGACAATGTTTGGACGTACATAGAGTCCAACTCGTCTGATCATGGATGCGTCCCGTCAGGGTGGCCCGTTCACCCAGCTTGTGCCCCATGAGCGGTGTGCTTAGCGACCATAGGCCGCCGTACCCGTAGCACTGAGCCTTCTCACCGCCGAGCATCGCCAGTCCGACCGCAACCTAAATCCACCCAACCAGGATCCGCTTCCCGGCCTCTTCTTTTGACTGCTGCTCCGCTATGAACTGTTCTGATTCGAGTACATTGGTCCCCCATCGTGATCCGCCGGCATTTTGTCGTCGGATTTAGGTCGAATCGCTATGATTCACGCCGACGATGACGAGATTGGGTGTATGTTTCCATATACTCGCTCTTCTGGTTCGGGCTTGCCATTTCCATGCAACTTGGGTATCTTATTGCCGCTATCGTACATCACCGCGGAACGGTTGGACACGGGAGCTTTCGTATACTCCAGGGTGCGTCCGTAGTTCACGAACCAGGGTTCAACACCTCGGCCATCGTCGATATGGCGCTCAAACCACATTCTCAAACGTCTTCTCGATGGGTTTTGCAGCCTGTAGGCTTGGTTAGTTAATGGAACTTAAGCGACTAAAGGCGATAGTCCCGCGTGGGGAAGCGGATGGGGAGAGTAGAAGCTAACATCGATGAACTTCTCCAGGTCCCTGTCCAGATTTGCCAGGTCATCTTTCCTCTTCTTGTTCTCCGCGATGAGCTTGGCTTTGCGTTTGAGGAGGTCCTGTCGCTGCTTCTCCAGGCTCTCTCTCTCCATTCGTTCATGCTCGATTCGCGCGACCATCAAGTCGTTCTCGTCGGAATTTGCATGCTCGGGATGCAGTGCTAGAAACTCCTCCACGGGGATGAGCGGCAGTTGGCGATATTTGTGACTAGGAAGCAACAGGAGAAAGCCGCCATTAGTTAGCCTGAACCATGCTCAACGTGATCACCTCGTGATACAACACTCAAGAATCTGGCCCGAGGGGGTGGCAAAGGGTCGCCGCGGCACGCACTCGTAGTCCTCGCAAGACGCGATTTCGCCCTCGAGATGGTGCTGCTCGTAATACAGATTCTGCAGCTGAAGGTGAAGCGTGTCTACTTCCTGGCGAGCCTTGAGTGTGTCGGCCTTGGTCGTGCGCGCGGCAAAGATGGCGGCCCGGTGCTGGCGGCGGAGGTTCGCAAGATTCATGACCAGCTGCTTCTGCAGCTTTGCCATCTCAGTGACTGTAGCCGTATCGGAGACGGGCTGCTGCTGCTGCTGCTGCGCTATCAGATCCACAAACGCCAGCGCCTGGTCTCGGGCATTCTGCGACTGCTCGAGGAGGCTGCGCAGACTCGGGTCGGTGACAAGCTCGTCCGTGCCCATTGCGGCTGTTTCTCGTCTCTTCTTTGCGAAAGGGTGGAATGAGCAAGGGAGAGAGTGGAAGGGCTGAGTGGAAGACGGACCGGACCGCTTCCTGGTGGTTGGTGTGCAACTCCTGCTGTGCGGCTCTGTGCGGGCGCATCAATCGACGCACGCCTTGGCCGCGTGCATGTGATGTCTGGAGTCTGGACGGGATCTTCCATCTTGGTCACTCCAATCACGAGCCACCCCCGCCCTAGCGCGTTGATTGAAGTCCGTGCTTCCAGTGCGTGCAGCTGCTGCCCGCCCACTGTATCAGGCACCTATTCTAGGTGGCCTCAGGCTGAGCGCCACGCGCCCCATTCTAGGGAGTTGCGAGGCACCTACCTGACCTCGCCCTCCATTTGACGGCTTGCGCGGCTTGTGATCGAACCTCCCTGATTCTTTGTTTGATGCCCAACGCGGCGCTTCGGCAACAGTCAAGGCACGCCCAGCTGCAAGGCCGCAGTCCGCGCCAGATCCAAGTCGACCACTTGGTCGCCGGCGCCGGCTGCTGCCTTGTCCTCGTCTCCTTCATGCACCCCATAGCCGTGGGCAGGTGGTTTGGCCCCGTGGACAGGCAGAGTCCCGTCTTCCCAAACGCCCAACATGAAGCCCCTACTGGTGGCAAGTTTCAGACAGCCAATGCACGCCAGATGCGCATCATTCCTCAGTCTTCAGCTGCATGCTTCCGGTCGGATCCGGGCCTGCCGCATTCGCCTATTGGCCTCGTACATGCAGCCGCCCCTGGAGGCCGCCCGAGTCGAGCCGGCTCCTTGCCTTCACAATCACCGTGCCCGAGTCCGTCCGGATTGTTTGCCAGGTAGCTCTAGTCTGGCCAATCTTCTTTTTTTTCTTCCTTGTATTTTCTCCACTTTTTAATTTTGTTTATAACTTTGCCAATTTTTGATCTCGAGGAGCAACACACAGCGCCATTTTTGGCACAGCCCAGAATGTGTTTGTTTGTCAGTTGCACCAACGGAGACCACTGACGGCTCGCGAACCGTACTGCCTCCACTCCAGTCCTCCCACAGCGAGGGCCAAGACGGAGTGCATGCCCGCCTGGGCGCGCAGCTTCCGCATTGCGACTCGGCCGCCGCGCTTGCATTGCGTGCGCAGGACCCCTGAACGACCCCAGCGCCTTGGAGCCCAAAGCGCCCGCCGCCATCATTTCGTCGGTGGGCCCCACAGCAGACCTTTATCCAAGCCAATGTCAGCTGCACGTCGGGCCAGGCGGTCGCATTGTTGAGCAACTGAGGCCCGCCTCCACTCCAGTGGATTTGCCCTCTCCCCCTCCTTAATGCCGAGGCTGCAGCGGGCTCGGACTCTGCGCTTGCTGGCGTCCAGTTGATTTTGCCCGTGTCGCCCAAGTCCGCCATCTATGGCCGTCGCCTCTCGTCGCAACCGTCGCGCAAACCCTTGGTGAAGCCTCGATTGCCTCAGCGGCAACCCAAACTGGCACATACACTCACAGAATCCGAGTTCCGTTCAGTTGCCCTGCTTGGCAGTCTATCTGGGTCGCCATGGATCTTGCCACGCCAAACTTGCCATGCGCCTCCCCCTTGAACCACCACGGCCCTCCTCCTCCCGCCGACCACGATGGTGCCGCCTCGCAGGCTTCTGGCAGCCAGCCCTCTGACCACCAACAGCCAACCCGAAGGAAGCGACGCCACTCTTCGTTTCTTCCTCACCGGCGCAAGTCGATCGTGAACCACATTATGGACGGCGAGGAGCAGTTACTTCTAAAGGTCCGGATCCCTCGAGGCCCCCTCATCCACTCCCCTCGCCCCTTTTTTTCTCTTTTTTTCTTGCCTCCTTATGTTGCTCCCTCCCTGCAATGAAGATGATTCCATGAGCAGCCCAAGAGGGCCTCTATATACTAACACCATGTCTCTTCATTCATAGGTTGATCTCTTCCTCTCCGAACTCGAGCGGCGCCTCGACTTTTTGGAGAGTTATGGCGATGTCAGCCTGGATGCGAGCATTGCAAGGGCCTACAATACCCTGCAGACAGTGCGGACACGATGCTCCCAGGTTTCGGAGGAGGTTATCGGCGCCGGCCGTCGACGCGTGCAGGTCATGGTCGAGACGCTGGAGCACCGGTACCAGGACGGTCTTGCTGCGGCCGAGTCGCTCAACGAGAAGGCGCGTGTCAGCATCGACCTGCTTGACAGTATGCTGTCCGACTTTGAAGACCATGCGTACAAGTTCAGAGAACAGAGCTTGGCCAACGCCGCCGATGCCGCTGGTGTCCTCATGAGTGAGGGTCGCCGGGTCGTCGACGAGGGATTCGAGCGCGCCCGCGAGGTTGTGGACGAGGGCCTCGCCACTGCCAAGTGGGCGGCCGAGTCGCTCGAAGACCATATCCAGCGCGCCGTCGCGCGGGCGAGACAGCACGGCCTTATCCGCTACGACGACCTGCCTATTCCATGGCGGATAAACCCCCACATCCGCAAGGGCTATCGCTTCAGCGAAACCAAGCTAGGCTGCATAAAGTCCATGTTCAACATCTCCAACGAACTGGTAAACATCTGGTCGCATGCCCTAGGCCTTGTCGCCGTCCTTGCCGTCGCCTTCTACTTCTACCCCACAAGCGACAACTTCTCGGTCAGCACCAAGACGGACGTCTTCATTGCCGCCGTATTCTTCTTCGCCGCTTGCCAGTGCTTGGTCTGCAGCACCATCTGGCACACAATGAACTCGATTGCCGACTGTCATCTGATGACGTCGCTCGCCTGCGTCGACTACACGGGAATCTCGCTTCTCATCGCAGCGTCCATCATGACGACGGAATACACAGCATTCTACTGCGATCCAGTCAGCCGATGGGTGTATCTGACTACAACCGCGATCCTCGGCATTGGCGGCGTCATACTTCCTTGGCACCCCCGGTTTAACGGACAGGAGATGGCCTGGTTCAGAGTCGCATTTTATGCTGGGCTCGGCGCAACGGGCTTCCTGCCAATCTTCCAGCTCTATTTCACCAGGGGCTCCTCGTTCGTCTGGGAGTTCTACTCGCCCATCGCCGAGTCGCTCCTTGTCTACATGGGCGGTGCCTTCATATACGCCAGCAAGGTGCCCGAGCGTTGGTTCCCGGGCATGTTTGACTATATTGGCGGCAGCCACAATCTGTGGCACTTTGCCGTTCTGGGCGGCATCTTGTTCCATTACCTGGCCATGCAAGAGTTCTTCTCGACCGCTTTCCGCCAGGCACAGGATGGCTGCGCGGCCTACTAACAAAACAAATCACATTCCTGGCTTTCACCGTACATAGTAGCAGTAAGTGACTCGAGAAAATAGACGACGTTCCACACGATCGATCTATCGTGCGCTGGAGTGGTGGTGCCAAATGTGACGAGTTCAACCCCCGCGTCGGGTTCATGGTGCCGTCCAAACGTCACTCCTCTGAGGCTCCCCAGGTTAGAGCCCTCTGTTGGTGGTGTCATTACAATGATTATATATTATGTCGTCCAATTATCTCTTCTGGTCGCTCAAAAAGAGCACATGATACACCCGACGACCCCCATGGCAACAACCGTCCACAGAACTGTTTTCCTCTCGTTGCTGATCACGGGCGTCAAGATTGGATCCCCAGAGGTCGATGCTGAAGCATTGGCGGTCGGCTCGGGAGGGGTTGTTTCTGGAGGTTGCGACTTGGCTATTATGACGACATTCCCGGTCCTGTCAGCCACCAAGCCGTCACTACTCCCAGCTTCTGTCGTCATGCCTGCGACATCAATATCTACCAACACATCGTCCTCCGGCCGATGGATGGGATTTTGCATGCACCCAGCAGTAGCCTCAAGCTGATCGCCGGTCTCGGCAACCGACGGTATCCTTTCATGGCCGGAGGCCTGCAGCTCTGACCAGTCCGGTATTGGGGCGTAAACGTCCCCCGTTGTTGGACGAGGGATCTGGGACAACTCAGTCAACACGTGCGTGGTTTTATACCGCCGTCGCCGGCTTGGGTAGACCGAACACATACAGGCGAGGATCCATGGGCTGGTGCGCTCTTTGGGAGGCGTTCAATGGCCAGTTGTGGCAGGTGAGCTTTGTTATCAGATGTCGGGCCCAGCAAATCGCAGCCGAGCAGCCATAGTATGCTCGAGAGTCGCATAGTGCACCAAGACCAGTCGGGGGG
>PYSQ01000142.1:42929-67516 GCA_003049435.1 Nakataea oryzae | reverse complement strand
GGGGGGGGGGGGGTGGTTTAAAAGTACCAACCGACTTCTGACCTGCTCATCTCCTAGACCTTCCTTCCGACTGTCCTTCTGACTGTAAGTAATCCAGCATCGTGGTAGTTCGTAGCGATGTGGATGGATCGGCTAACCTTGTCTCAAGCTCTTCATGCCCGCCCTCACCGCGCTCCTGACGAGCCTGGCGGAACGCCTAACGAACCTAGAGAACTACGACACCCATGACGGTAGGCCCTGGCACGACCGCTCTTGACCGCACGAGGCCGCAACGCTGACGAGTCTCTTGCTTTGCACTCCAAAAAGGACACCAGGCATCGTTTGTCCAGAAGATTTTTGTCATCAACTTTATTACCTCTTACTTCCCTCTTTTCCTGACGGCCTTTGTATATGTGCCTTTTGGGAAAGTGCTGGCTCCCCACCTCGACTTCTTTCAGGTCACGGCTAGCAAGTTCACGACCAACGGCATCAAGACCAAGGACTTTGAAATCAACCCGAACCGATTTACCCAGCAAATGTTCTACTTTACCGTCACGGCGCAGATTGTCAACCTTCTCCTCGAGGCTGTTGTCCCGTTCGCGAAGCGCAAGGTTTTCAGGGCGGTCGAGAAGGTGCAGGACGGCATTGCCCAGAAGAACGGGGCCGCGGTGCATCACAAGGACGCAGAAGAGGAGGCCGCCTTTCTCCAGCGGGTCCGGAGCGAGGCGAAGCTCGATGTCTACGACGTAACAACGGACTACCGCGAGATGGTGGTGCAGTTTGGCTACCTGTCGCTGTTCTCGGTCGGCTTCCCGCTGACAGCGTGCTCTTTCCTGGTCAACAACTGGGTCGAAGCGAGATCGGACGCAATGAAAATCGCCATAGGCAGCCAGAGGCCGATTCCGTGGCGGGATGACTCGATCGGTCCCTGGCTCACCTCGCTGGGCTTCCTGTCGTGGCTAGGCAGCCTTACCAGCGCAGCCGTCGTCTTCCTCTTTAGCGGCGGGGACAGGCTGAACGGGGGGCTAGACGGCAGCCCCTGGGACATCAAGGCCTGGGCACTCCTGCTCAGCATCCTGGTGGCCGAGCACCTGTACCTGATGGTGCAGCTGGCTGTGCGGTATGCGCTGCAAAAGATGGACAGCCCGGGTCTGCAGATGGAGCGAGCGGCGCGCTTCGCCATGAGGAAGCGTCTCCTGGACGAGACTCTGGGCCAAGAAGAGTCGGAGAAGACGGCCACGGTGGCTCTAAGCGGCAACGAGAAGATCACGCGGGAGACTCTCGAGGAGGAAGCTCGCTTGGCAGCCACGCATGGTCACGGATCTCCTGAAGAAGGGTGGGTCACGCGCCCTATTTTTCTCCTTTTCTTTTTACTTCTCTTTTTGCACAGGAGTGGTGTGCGCACCGACAAGATTGACTCGGAATTTGGTTGTTTATCACAGGTTCTGGCTTCGCCAGCGAGGAGCACCCGAGACGATCGAGGTCGGACGGCGGCTGATATCCGAGGTAAGTCAGCCCGCAGCAGGCTCTCGGCAGACAATCTCGACCATGTTTGCTGACCGACACGGCGGCTTGCAAAAGATTGGGGCTGCAAGCAATTCTGGCAAGCATTGACGAGAGAAGGATCAAATGGGGAACAGCCAAGTTCGGGTTACAGTTACTCGTAGGCGGGAAATTGAAAGCTCGTGGCTGTCACGGGGCCTCAGCGTGCGAGCGAGCTAGGGCCTGGTATTTTGCGATGCGTGGGTCGGTGGCTGGGGACTGAGGGACCTGGGGGGGTGGCTGATTTAGGCACCCGGGCGTGTGCCTCGTGGTATTTCTCACTCGCGAGTGCGGTTGCTCTACGTGAGCCCGGTGTAAGATGGCATTGTTATATTAGCTTGCATCCGCCCATCCCTGGACGAACCCGAAGTGTGTTCTTGTTCGGCCAGCGTGCGTCGATATTGAGGTGGTGAGGCCTCGATGCAGGGTCTGGCCTCTGTGCAGGGGTCACCCCACCGCACTCCTGGCCGGCCACTTTTTAAGCTTCCCGAGATGAAGGCACAGGCCCCGCCGTTTTGGGACTTGTGGCAACGCGTCTAGGTGGGTTGCGCGGGAACCACAATAGGGGGACGAAACAGGGAGCGAAACCAAGCCATGGTAAAAAAGAGAAGAAGAAAAAAAGAAGAAAAGAAAAAGCCACCGCGGTCAGGAGGTACCTCACCGACTCAAAAGAGCTTCAGGATACCTACGTGCCTGCCTGCCCCTCTTGGTCCAAAATACACCTTTTGCCGTATTTTTTTCTGCCAAAAGAGAAACCGGGCGGCACGCATAGCTAAATCACCGCCTTGGCGAGTGGTGCTTTTGATCTCTCTGCTCAATGGCTACCAAGCGCCCGAGGATCGACTGCGGCGGCGCCGCATGCCGGCACCCAGACTGCGACAGTTGCCAGCCAACCGGCCTAGGAGACGGCTCCCGTCCTGCACCAGGACGGGGTCTCGCTAGCGGTACGCACACCCAGCAGCGGCAACCGCAGCACACCGCCATGAGCAACAGGGCCCAACGCTACTACTACCACAACTCTTCCACATCGGCAACGTCGTCGTCGTCTTCGGCACCACGCCAGCCGCAGCCACGACCATCAGCAACGGCAGGCCAGGCCACCATGCCGAATGCTGCGGGGGGCAGGCCGACGGCGCCACGCTCGGCGAGTTATGGTAGCACTACCGGCGGCGCCCCTCCTACTGTCACCATCACGGTGCCTTCCAACAGCACTGCTGCAGGCACCGCCGTCACCACCCCCATAAGCAGAAGCACGACGCCCATGCCCACGGCGGCGGAGCTCAGCGAGCCCCAGGTCAGGAGTTTGGTGGCGGGCCTGGCCGAGGCCGACGTGCGGGAGCTGCTCGGCACCATCATCGCCACCAACCCATCCGTGGCGCCGCGCATGCTGCTCCTGAACCGGTACAACGCCCGGCGGCGGGATTCACGTGACAAGGCCGAGGGCGGCGGCAGCGGCAGCAACAGCAACAGCGGCAGCAACAATAGCAGCGCCAACAATAGTCTAAGCGTCGCCACCGCCGCGGCGGCCGCGGCGCCGGTCCGGCGGCAGGTGCCCGTCGACTTTGACCATTACAGCAAGGTGGTGTGGCACACGCTAAACTCGAGCTCCTACAGCCGCGGGTCGGCCAGGCATCAGTGGGAGGCGCGGGGCGACGCGTTTGACGAGATCGAGAACGTCATCACGGCCATCTCGTCGCAGGCGGCGCGCGAGCCGCTGCTCGAGTCCAAGCTGAGCGCGCTGGCAACGCTGCGCAAGATCGGCAAGAGCATCGCCATGGCCGGTGACAGCTCCGGGTCTGAGGTGCGCAAGCAGTTCCAGCGCGACGACGGCCCGCTGACGCGCGCCATGCTGGGCATCGTGCGCACGCTGGCGCCCAGGGACCGCGTGCGCGTCGCGAGCTCGCCCGACCAGAACGGCATGTCGCTCCTGGCCAAGTTCGAGGAGCTCTGGGCCATGGCCAAGGGATACTGTATTTTCGAGGAGCTGCCCGACATCATCAGGCTGCTGCGTGGAGAGGGCGGCGGGCAGCAGGCCGAGGGCGGTGGGCAGCAGCTGGCTGTGAAGCAGGTGGCCCAGTGTGCAAAGGAGCAGCCGGCCGGGGAGGAGGAAGAAGAGGACGACGAAGAAGAAGAAGACGATGATGATGACTACTATTCGGACGATTATTACGATATGGACGATCAAGAGTCTGATGACGGCTCGAGGGCCGCGACTGGCAGGCAGGCCTACTAGGCCTAGGGAGCATCGCACCGCCTGTCTCGCCTGCCGCTTTCTATCACCTTGGAGAGTCTGCGCCTCCACGCCCGCGGCGAGGCGCCGGGCCAGGAAGGGACTGCACAGACAGGTAGACTGGACAGCAGTCAGTATGCCCAGTGCCTAGCGCCGTTTCGGGCCAGCCGAGCCACCCAACCACATGTACAGATACGCGAAGCTCGGTGAGCTGATAGGTAGGTACCTATCGTTCTCGGCAAGATGCAGTGAGTGTGTTCTAGGCTCCACAATGTTGCTTTTGATGAGAGGGGCTGGCTGCAGCCGTGGATTGCGTACACGCGTTCCCCACGCTTTAGTCCGGAATTGGTTGGTTGGCTGGCCACGGTGCCACGCCCGCAAATCCCCAACATGACAGCAGCAGGCAGGAACGGGGGCGTTTTGTTCTTTCTTTTCTTTTTCCACCCCTCCACTATATGCGAAGCAGACCAATGCCGCCCAACGTCGGAGTTGTCCACCTTGACTACGAGGTGTCAGCCAGGATAGGCCGGCGCTCGATCCATATTTGGATAGACAAGGTTTTCGGGGAGGATATGGATCCAGGCAGGTGGCAGGTACCCAAAGTGGCAACCGCCCGGCTTCAGAGCCAATATCCGATGGCGCACCCCAATACCGAGCCCACCAGCGCGGCCGACAGTTGCTCGTCTACTCCCCGGGCCGGCACAGCCTTGCCCTACCCTGCATCCAGGCCTTTTGCGATAAGCACACCTGGATGAGTGCCCCCCCTCCCTCCCTCGAAGATGCGGGCCGCCATCAGACGAAGCCGCCCAGCGCCAGCGAAGAAGCACAAGACATGTGGCCATGCGCGCTTAGTAGAGCTTTAGCGGCCTACACCCCCTCACCCTTGTCTTTGTGTGTGCTCTCAGCCTCAGCTGCCTGGCCTGCCCAGCTCGCCCGGGGCCAGCCAGCCATGGAGGAAGCCCGCCCATCGGATGACGGCAGTCGGACGCTGTGAGACGCGACCGGACTGGGGCCATTCCCTCGGCCGATCGCAGTTGCCTGTGCGTTGCGAAGGCACTCCCAGCAGATCAGCTTTTTTTTTTTTTTTTCTCTTTCTCTCTTTGTTTGCTGACCCTTCCCCCGCCACCCGTGTCAGATGTTTAACTGCTGGGTGCCTTTGCCGTCTTACCCGCCCGTGGATATTCGTCGTCTCAGTCTCCCCCATTTGTCTCAGCGACCTGCCGTTCCTGCTTGCTCTTCTCCCCCCTCTTCCTCTCACTTGATTTCCACGGACTGCCGCGATATCGTCGCGTGGCCTGGGCATGTACTCTGTGCGTCTTCTTGACACTATTCACTCGTCCTCGGGTCTCGAGACGTTTTTGGTGGAGCATTAGCAACTCTAGAGAAAACAACAGAAAAAAAGAAAAAGAAAAAGAAAAAGAAACAAAAAGAGACGCCCGCCAATTGCCATGGATGAAGTCGTCGAGATCCTCGTCCTGTCGCCCTTCAGGGATATCGTGCTCAAGGCGAAGACGGCGGCTGAAAACGCCCAGACGGCGGCCGAGAGCAGTAGCGATGCTGCCACCCAGGACGGCGCCAGGGCGCTGGCGCGAGCTGCACGCAGCCTGGAGCGGGAAGGAGCCCGTGCGCTGCTTAAGATCGAGCCGCTCTGCAGGAAGCAGTTCGATGCCGGCGGCCAGAATTTCATCGACGCCCTAAAAGATGACGGTATGCGCGGGCAGATCCATCGGGGGAGCAGATAGAGCAGGCAGCAAACAAGCCCAGACTAACCCGCACTTCCCCCCCAGACGACATTGCGCAGTATCGCTGCCGGCTCAATGACCTCTTGTGGGAGTTTGACGACTATGTCGAGCTCGACGACTTTGACCAGGACAAGTTCACGGAACTGCAGGCGCTCTCGAGGGGCTATGCGCCCAAGATTGTCGACATATTGATCCGCATGAAGCTCGAACCTGCCGAGCCGACACCGCCAGTCTCCCCCCTCGATCGTAGCCCGAGAACACCCTCGGCCAGCGTCGTCAGCCACGTCGCCGACCACCCCGCCCACACAGGCATGCCGTCTCAGTCCGGGCCAGGCCTCGGGCCGGACGCCGCGCTGGTCCCTGACAGCAGCAAATCCAGGAAGGACTCGGTACATTCCGGCGTATCGGTCGATATGGACGAGCCGCCGCCCTTCCCGGAGAAGAGCCCCTGGCGTATGGGTATTAAACTGAATGATGTGCTGGGCGGCCTCAATGCCGTCGACGGCGTAGACGGCGGCGAAGAGCTGTTCCGACGGCCCAACATGCTCGCACTGTCGCTCTTGAGGGAATCCTCCATCGAGGCAGCACACCACGAGGTCCAGCCCAGCCCACGATCGTCGGGCGCCTACGAGAGGAGCATCCGACATCAGGACATGCCGTCGCCCGTGAGCCCGTTGCAGATAGCCCGGCGCGGGCCGGGAACCAGGCGCGGCAGCGGAGCGGGGGTGCCTCAAGGGACACACTTCCAACACTACGGCAGTGTGCCGCAGCCCCTCTCCAGATCCGGTTCAGGGGCTGGCGGCGCGCCGGCTGCACACTCGAGGGCCAGCTCGTGCTCGGAGTACCAGTACAGCTCTGTCTCCTGGCCCAGGACCGACTCTGGCTCCGAGATGACCAGCCCCGTCGCGACGTCGTACAGGACGTCCACCATGTCCGGGCCAGACACGAGCGCGTTCCCGCTCATACCCGAGGAGCAAGGCCCCGGCAGGGCCCGCCCCGTGGCGAGCGACGGCCCAAGGCCGCAGGCGGGGTTGGAGTCGACCAAGGGCGCGGGCGGCCCCGCGGTCGAATCGGGCCTGATCCCCGTGGATGCCGAGTCGAGCATCAAGGCCCCCGAGCCGGTCCCGCGCAGGCCAGCAGACTGCTCCATCGGGCCGAGCAGCTCGTTCCACCAGTACAAGGGCCTCTGTGCGGGTGCCAAGGAGGTGCTGAAGGGCGGCGTGGGTGTGAAGCAGGTCCGCAAGCTGGTAAGAGGTTTCTTCAGAAATTATTCCCGCGCGTGTGTGTGCGTGTGTATAACTTGTTGGGTGATAATATCTAATGACGTATTCCATCCCTAGAACTTTGGTTCTGGTGCTGTGATGGCGGCCAAGTGCAGGAACTGCCTGTACGAGCTGGACTGGAACAACGTAGAGGCCGACATCAACGGCGAAGGCAAGTGGCCTCCATCCCGGGTCATTCTCTCCGGTGGTGCCAAGGGCTGACAGGTGGAGAAGAGAGCGCAAACTACGTATCCAAGTCGACCAGGATCGGCTTCCGGCTGCGGTTTCTGTCCAAAAGCCACCTGCCGGCGAGGACGATCGAGGACCAGGTATACGGCTGCCTTTTTTGCGTGCAGCAAGGGCACACGACCGAGGAGAGCGACGCGACCGTCTTCTTCTCACAGAGGCAGCTCTTCCTGCACATAGCTCGCCACCCGCGGCCCCTGCCCTTCGTTCCGGGGCTCAACGTGATCGAGGGCAGCCCCGGCGACCTCCCTGGGCAGCCGGGCGGATGCGCAGGCGACCTGCCTCCGGTGTGGCGCAACGGCTTCGACCTGCACCTGACGATGCCACCGGCAGCGTCACAGACGGGAGGCGGCGCGGAGGGGATGCGGCAGCTGCTGGAGACGCTGCCGGCGGCGCGAGCAACCGAGACGGTGCGGCAGGCCACCGGGACGCTCCGGGCGCCGCCGGACAAGTCCCTGCCGCCGCTGCAGTTCGCGACCGGGGCGCGCATCGTCGGGGTCGAGTTCCCCGCCCGGTTCGGCGGCGAGTGGGCCTCTGGCTGGAACGACAACACCAAGGGGCTGTTCCCCGCGAGCGCCATCCGGCTGGAGCCGCCGCCGCGGGACCAGGTGGTGACTTGTGAGCAGCAGCAACAACAACAACAGCAGCAGCAGCAGCAGCAACAGCAGCGGCGCGGCGGCGGCGGCAGCGGCGGCGACATGCGCGCCGTGGCGCGGTGGAAGTTTGCCGTCAGGAACAAGGACAAGGACAAGGAAAAGGGCAGCGGGAGCGGGATCGACTGGCTCCGGGTGGAAAAGGGCGAGACCATCACGAGGATCGGCTGGGCGTATCCGGACCACTGGTGCTGGTCGGGGGTCAACGCGAAGGGCAGGTGGGGGATCTTTCCGCAGTCGCACATCGACGCCAGCACGCTGCGCAAGGCCCCGGGGGCGGCGGCGGCGGCGGCGGACCGGATGAGCATAGGCAGCCACGAGAGGAAGATGTCGAGTTTGCTCGCGCGCGTCTCGATGCGGTCACGGCCGGGGGGCTCGGCGGGGGATCCGCAAGGGGCGCGGCTGCACATTTTCTAGGCCTGTCCTTTCTAGCGCAAACATGGCTGGGCGGTCTGGGTTGCTTTTTTTTTGGTTTGGTTTCTGTTTTTGATACTGGCCGCGCTGTATAATGGCCATGCTTGATACCTTGATACCACTGGGCCCATGGTGCGATTGCGATAGCTGCTGTAGGTACGTACATATATATATGTGCGCTTGCACATACACACCACACACAAGCACACAAGCACACAAGCACACAAGCACACAAGCACACAAGCACACAAACATACAGACACAGGCTTCACCAAGAGTGGGGGAGACGGAGCATGCAGGCAGGGTTCGGTTCCTGGACGCTGTGCTTGGGTGTGCACGGCAGGCAGGCGGCCCGCCCGTGGAGCTGTGCTGCGAAAGGGCGGCGGAGCGCGGGGCCTAAGGCCTGGCCAGGGCTGCGTCCAGGGGAGAGACGCAGGCGGTCGAGAGCCTATGGATGGATCCCCACCCACCCGAGCACCACCAACCCGGCAGTCACCGCCGACAGCGCCCAGCAGTGTCTGCTCCTATCAGATCGGGCAGAGGCAGGAACGAACGAGCCCGCCCACCAGACATTTCGCCCCTGAAGCCTCAACCTCGCTCGGCTCGCAGTCGGCCAGTCCGTTTGCACGAGGGCGACTGCGTGGTGGCTTTGGCATCGGCGAACAGGACGCTGGGACCTCACCGCCCCTCGTTGTTTGGGGTTCTGTCGTTTGGTTTTTTGATTTTGATTTTTTGATTTTTTTTCCTGTTTCTTTTTGTTTTGGATTTTTTTGTCGATTTGACTTTTGTTTGTTGATCCCAGTCTTGCCCTCGCTCCTCCTCTCTCTCCTCGCTCCGTTTGCACGCCCTCGTCTCCCTCGTCTCCCTCGCCCCCACCAGATCGCTCGTCCAAGCCACGAGGCTGCCGGCACACCCAACATCCATCTCCAAGTCGGGCGGCTCACACAGCTCGTGCCCCCCCGGAGCCATGGGCGACAGCACCGCTGAGGCTCCGTTGTCGGAGCCCGCCAAGATCCCGGACGACCAGGAAATCGACTTCGTCACGTTTGGCATGCTGATAATCGGTGGGGGACAAAAAAGCCACATGCACCGCCCACCTCCAAACAAGCCCCAAGTGGCTTCTGGCAACCCGCTAACACAAGGCTCAAGACGAAATCAATTTCCCGCCGCCAAGACCGACCGCCCACGACGTGCTGGGGGGAGCGGGCACCTTTGCCGCCCTCGGCGCCCGGCTCCTCTCGCCGGCGCCCGTGCGGTCCCGGACCGTGGGCTGGGTGGTGGACCGGGGCAGCGACTTCCCGCGCTCGGCCGACGAGGCGGTCTCGTCGTGGCAGACCTCGGCCCTGGTGCGCGACGACCCCACGCGCCAGACCACGCGCGGCTGGAACGGCTACGACGACCCGGCCGACCCGGGCCGGCGCTCGTTCCGCTACGCGACGCCCAAGCTCCGCCTTACCCCGCAGGACCTGGCGCCGTGCCCGCCCCTGCTGCGCGCCGCCGCTGTGCACATCATCTCGAGCCCGGCGCGCTGCCGCGACGTCGTGACGGCGCTGTCATCGCTGCGCCGGCGTGCCGTGGCGGCCGCTGACGATGACGACGATGACGACGATGACGACAGCGGCGGCGGCGGCGGCGGCGGCGGCGAACGCTACCGCCGCCACCCGCTGATAGTGTGGGAGCCCGTGCCCGACCGGTGCGGCCCGGACGAGCTGCTGGAGCTGACAAACACGCTGCCGCTCGTCGACGTCGTCAGCCCCAACCACGCCGAGCTGGCCGCGCTCATGGGCGAGACGGGGCCCGGGGCCGGGCTGGGGCCGGACGGCGCCGTCGACGGCGCCGCCGTCGAGCGCGCCTGCGAGCAGCTGCTGGCCTCGATGCCGCTGTCGAGCTACGCCATCGTCGTCCGCGCCGGGCCGAGGGGCTGCTACGTCGCCCGCAACGGCGGCGGCCGGCGCAGCAGGCCCGCCGGCGCCGGGGCGGAGGGGGAGGGGGACGAGGGGCAGAGGAGGAAGAAGAAGAAGAAGCGGCCGGCGCAGGCCCTGCAACGCGGCGGCCTGCAGCCCGACACGGACATGGAGGCCCTCTTCGCGGGGCTCATGCAGGAGCCCGACGGCTCGGTCGCGCGCGACTTTGACGACGAGCCCGACCCAGGGGTCGACCGCTGGTTCCCGGCCTATTTCGAGGGGGAGGAGGGCAAGGGGAAGGGGAAGGGTAAGGATGACGAGGACAAAAAGGCCGGACAAGATGGAGAGGACAAGAACAAGGGCGGGTCGGCCGTCGTCGACCCTACCGGCGGCGGCAACACGTTCCTCGGCGGCCTGGCCGTCGCCATGGCCCGCGGCAGGTCGGTCGAGGACGCCGCGCTGTGGGGGAGCGTCGCCGCCAGCTTCGCCATCGAGCAGGTCGGCCTGCCCGTCCTGGCCGTCGACGCCGACGGCAACGAGACCTGGAACGGCGTCCGCGTCGAGTCCAGGGCGGCCGAGTACTTTGCCCGGCTGGGCATGACCCCTGAGGGCGTCCTTTGAGGATCCATCGGGCTTGCCGTCGTCCCGTGGCTGTTCTTTTTTTTTTTTTTTTTTTTTTTGGACTCGTGGTGTGTCTGTGTCTGCGTGTGTGTCTGCGTGTGCTCTTTCAAAGAGTCCCTTTCTCTCCTTTTGCCTTGTCCATTCGTCATAGGATCTACCGCGGGTGCATGGACAACGATGATGATGATGACGACGATGATGATGCTGGCTGGCTGGACCTGGAGTTTGGGGCGCGACGGCCTGGCGTTGGAAGCATATAGACGAAAAAAAAAGACTTGCGAGATTTTAAATGACACGCCCAAAGGGGAGTGAACCCTCACGCTTTGTTTGCTGCGCACTGAATACATCGAGTCTAGGCTTGGGTATCCTCGCAAGTACACAGCATCCCCCCCGCCCCTCTACCGCCTGCTTGCCAACTGGGTATTATATACCAAAGATCCGTCCGTCCCCGGCAACCACAAGCACGACCTAGTCCTCCTCCTTTAAACGCCCCGCTGAGCGCCAGACGCGTCGGCCAACCATCATCTATAATGCAAACATGCGTCCATTCGTCATAACATCTAAAAACGTCACCGTCCACATCCTTAAATCCGGTAAACAGTCTCTCCATCGGTGTACCTGTGGCGTTTGTACCTGTCAGCGTCACATTCCCATACTCGAGTGCAGCTGGCGGATTGTTTTGGGTTGGGGGCGGAACATACATGATCTGGTTGGCCTCGTCCATCTTACGCAACGCCTTGATGGCCTCGTCCTTGTCAAACGCCCCGCCGTTGCGGGAGCCCATCTTGGCGTTCACGGCAGCGATCACGTCGTCGACGTTGGCCGAGTCGTCCTCAAAGAGGTCCGTCGACTGCAGCTGGCCGAGCGCCTGCCTGAACGCGTTTAGCCGCGGCGCCGTGATAGCCGGGCCCTCGGCTGGCGCAATGCTCAGCGCCGCCGCCTCGCCGGCGAGTTGCTCGGCAACGCCGTCCTCGTCCTCGTCTTCTTGCGTCTCCAGCTGGGATGCCGGCATGGATGAGGCGTACGAGACCTGCGATGAGCTTCCTGCCGCTGCGGCCCCGCGGCCCCGCGCTGTCCTGCGCGGCGCCGCCGCCTCGGCCTCCTCCTCCACCTCTTCCGCCTCGGCATCTTCGTCCTCTGCCGGAGCGCCCGAGCCATTGCCCACGCCGTTTCGTTTTGACTTGCCGTTGGCAGCCGTCCGGCGAGGCCTGGCAGTGCCGCGGGTGGACTTGGTGCCGCTGGGGCGGGAGGCGCCGCGGAAGTTCCCGTCGTCATCGCCACCATCATCGTCATCATCACTGTCTTCTTCGCTCGAGGACGCAAACTCGACCGTCTGGGTCTTGCGCCGCTTCTTGCGCGACTCGTCCTCAAGAAGCTCCTTGAAGAGAGCAAAGCGCAGGATCGACTCGGCCGCCGCCGCGTCGCGTTCCTCGACGCGGTTGGAGAGCCGTGACCTCGCGTGGGCTGTGGCCAGACGGATCAACGTCTCGAGCGTACGCACCGTCATGGGACTGGTGCGCCGCTGGTTGCCCTCGACCTCGTCGTTGCGCAGGCCGACGTAGATGTCGGCGATGCGGTCCGACGCCTCCTGCGTCAGGACGGGCCGGATGCGCGTCTTGGCATACTGTATGTACTTCTTCATGAAGGGGATGCTGAGAACCTCGGGCCGCTTGTTGGCGCCGCGGCCCGACGTCACAGTCACGCCCGCGTGCAGCATCGAGTCGAACTTCTCAAACACGTCCGTCGGCTTCTGCGAGTCGGCTCCCTGGCTCTGCATCCCGACGCCGAGCGACTGCTGCGTGTTCTCGCGGACGGGCGCGCCTTCCTCGGTGCCGGGCTGCCGGTAGCGATGCATGCGGAGCACGTGTTCCGACACCTGCCTGTCGCGCGTGTCCTCGATGTCGTCCGTCACGACAAACAGGAGATCGAAACGGGAGAGCAGCGAGTCTGGAAGCGCAATGTTCTTGTGGGGGTCCTTGTGTGGGTCGTACTGGCCATATATCGGGTTCGCGGCCGCGACGACACTGCATCGAGCGTTGAGCGACGTGTGGATGCCGGCCTTGGCGATGGTAACTGTCTGCTGCTCCATGACTTCGTGGATGGCGACCCGGTCAATGTCGGACATCTTGTCGAACTCGTCAATGCAGACCACTCCGCGGTCCGCCATGACCATGGCTCCAGCCTCCAGCCTCCTCTCGCCCGTCTCCTTGTCCGTGGTCACGGCCGCCGTCAGACCGACGCCCGAGGATCCCCGGCCCGTCGTCGCGATGGCAAGGGGTGCCGTGTTCAGGACGAAGCGCAGCAGCTGCGACTTGGCCGTTGACGGGTCGCCGACCATCAGGATGTTGATGTCACCCCTCAGATGGGTCCCGTTCTCCAGGTTCTTCTCCACGCCGCCCAGGAGCATCAGAAGGATGGCCTTTTTGATGTGATCGTGGCCGTAGATGCTGGGCGCCAGCGACTGGGACAGCAGCTCGAACAGGTTCTTCTTCTTTGATATCTTGTTGATGTTGCGCAGGTCCGTGTCGGTAATGGCCGCGGTGGCCACGCCCCCGGTGGCTTTGGAGGACAGCAGCACGACGTTGTTTGCCAGGATCAGAGTCTTGAACAAGGCGCTGTTGTGGTTCGTGTTGCGGTTTCCCATCGTCCTGAAGATCCCGACCAGCTGGATACGGTCGCCCGGCTTGACCTTGTCGACGAGGTCGTCGTCGAGGATCACGTCGACGCCGCGGGGCAGCTGACCTGCAGGAGCGCGCTCGGGCATCTCCTGGATCGAGATGGTCTGGTGATCCCTGTAGGTGCAAAAGCCGTACTCTGTCGTGAGGGGGTTGCCCTCGTCGTCCTCGTGCGGGTAGACGCTCGAGGTTGTCACGCCGTTGGTCATGGTCTGGTCGCGGTATTCCCGAAAGTGGAACTTGTCCTTGGCCTCATTGTAGTGGACGCTCTTGACGACCTTGGGCCGGATCAGGGAGCACCTCGTGACGATGCCCTCGATGGAGACCATGCGGTTGAGCAGGCCGGACGACAAGGTTCTGGGGTTGCAGGCGTGCAGTCCAAAGCTGCCGGCCCAGGCGCAGTAGTATTGCACCTCCTCGTCGACCTGGTCTGGCCTCGCGTTCGGGATCGTCTTGACGATCTGCTTGAGCGCGTGGTTGAAGGCCAGAGAATACTCGAACGGGTCCATGAGCAGGCCTTCTGCGATCTCGGCGTTGTGGTCGCGCACATGGTCGATGTTGACCACCAAGCGCCTCTGGTTCTTTTGCAGCATCAGGATGATGTCGGGCCGGTAGCTGCGGGCATTCTGGTCGTCTAGAGGGGGGGCAAGGGGGTTTGTTCAGACAGAGGCCGCAGGGTGGCGCATGGCCGAGGAAGGCGAGGGAGGCGAGGCAGGCCGTTGCTGCGTTGCGACTCACGAGGGTCCAGAAACTCTTCGGCCTGGCGCACGCGGTTCAGCGCGGCCTCGTCGCGCTGGTTGAAGGCATCCATGGTGGCAGTGCGTCGTTCCCCGTCGGGATGCTGTCGCTGCTCGCGGGTGGCGGCTGAGGAGGGGTGCGCCGCGATATGGATCGTCAGCGTGCACAGATAGGCATCGACGTTGGGAAGCGATTTTGTTGGAGCCTTGTCATTTGCGTCGGACGGTCAACCAGGGAGGGGCAATCACGGTCAATGCTTAATGGGGACGCGAGAAAACGCGCCTGCCGGCCCACTTTGACGCGCCGGATCCAATCAGATCTTTAAGGGTCTGCAGTCCCTTTGGCACCTACGTAGCACGGCTACTTATCGACCCTGCTTATCGCATGCCTGCCGAGAGCATGTGCGGAATCGATATGCGACTTGCCTATTCCCTACCTGCCCCTGGTTGCAAAGACCAAGGCCACTCATCAAGCTCTCCCATTTCTGCAGGGACTTTTCGGGGTCTGTGCGGTTTTTAAAGCTCGATACCCTGGACAAAGTCGATAGTCCGGGGGGATCACTGGGCAGACGACCAAAGTTTGGCGTCGACGCTATCATGGGATGTGAATAATCGAAAAAAGGGGTTGCTGCTGGCTTAGGAGACGGGTGCGTGGCCCAGCCCATTCCCCGTGGCGCATTAGGTTCAGAAACCAGCCTTCACGCAGTCGCGAAAAGGTGTCCTTGGACGCTTTTATTTCGCCATTCCAGTTTGCCGTCGGCGCTGGTGCTACCGTCGTCCTCGACATTGACATGGCTGGCAACGTGTGATCACGAGTCCCATCTGCGTCGAGTGAGTGCGGGGCGAGCTTGCGCCCGCCTGCACAGTCCTCGCCAATCAACAGTCAGCCCAGGGCCCAGCTGAGCCTGCCCTGCAGCACCTCTCGGGTTTTTGCCCATGAGCTTCGTCCAAGTGCTTCAAGCACGCCCAGGAACCGAACAGTGCCGGCACTGGAGGCACAAGAGGCCCTGGCGACTATGGTAGTCACTGCGCCCGCACGGCCAGACCTTTGCATTGGAGCCCAAGCATAAGCAACCCCTAATGGGTTGACCAAGTCTAGTGCCGAAAGCCGGAGCGGGGAACCAAGACCGGCCCGTGTCGGCGTCCCCACTCTCACACGACACAGGGCATTCGATAAGGGCGGGCTACCCGCCTTGGTCGTCCCGCCGCTGAGTCCGGCCAAAGCTATAGCTGCTTGATTGGTTTCTGGAGAGCTGCGGTGGGCCTCAGCTCCTATATCATACAGACATAAGCGCTGGGCCCAGGCCAGATCGATGTATCTAGACCTAGTTTCCGCCGGTACCGCTTGACTGGCTCGCATCGGCCCCCGGCTCCACCCCCCTGGGTATGCTCCGAGGACGCAGACAAGCTCCCGTGCTTGCAGCCGGGGCCGACGGACAAAAGATACCGTCGGGGCTGGGCTCCGCTCCAGTATCAGATCGTGTGTGTATATATTTGCCGTGTTCCCCATATCGTGGACAGCACATCTCCATCTCCAACTTCGCTCTCATACCACACCATAATCACCTAGGCGAACTGGTCCCTTTGATTCTGCACCCTGAAACAAAAACAGCCCAAGGACCAAACAGCGAAGAAAAAGAAGAAAGAAAAAAAAGGCCGAACAAACCATGGCTGCCGTTCCGAGCGGTCAGAGCAAGCCCCGGGCCAACGGTGGAACAGCGACCAAGTCGGCAGTGCTGCACCGGAAGCTGGGGCACGACTTCCTTCGCGTCGCTAAAGGCGAGGGACAGCACTTGATTCTCGAGGACGGCCGTAAGATCTTCGATGCTGTTGGCGGTGCGGCCGTCACATGTCTCGGCCATGGCAACCCCAGGGTCATCCAGGCGATCGTCGAGCAGATGAACAAAATCACATACTGTGCCACCATATATTACACGACGACACCCTTTGAGGAGCTCTGTCAGGTCTTGGTCGATTCGACCGACGGCCACATGTCCAAGGCCTATTTGGTGAACTCTGGTGAGCTATCCTGACGGAGCAAACAGCTCTGTGAACAACCGGAGCAGGCTATCACAGACAGCCTGCCAGCTGCTAACAGCCCGAAGGGTCCGAGGCCATGGAGGCGGCCATGAAGCTGGCACGCCAGTACTTCCTCGAGAAGAAGCCTGCAGAGCCGCAGCGAACAAAATTCATCTCGAGGGCCCAGTCCTACCACGGAATCACACTGGGGTCCCTCTCGATGGGAGGCCATAAATATCGCAGGGAGAAGTTTGAGCCCATGCTGCTGAAGAACATTAGCCAGATATCGCCTTGCTACGCGTACAGGGAGCGGAGGCAAGACGAGACCGACGCGCAATACGTCGAGAGGCTTGCTGCCGAGCTGGACGCAGAGTTTCAGAGACTCGGGCCGGAGACGGTTTGTGCCTTTGTTGCCGAGCCAATTGTCGGAGCTGTGAGTTTGCGCTGTCCTTCGTACCTACCCACCTGTCTCGCAACTCCGGGCCCTGACGTTGCGACTACGGTGAAATAGGCCCTGGGATCAGTCCCTGCGGTGGCCGGCTACTTCAAAGCCATGGAGGCCGTGTGCCGCAAGTACGGCGCACTCCTAGTGTTTGACGAGGTGATGTCGGGCATGGGTCGCAGCGGGACTCTGCACGCATGGGAGCAAGAAGGCGTCGTGCCGGACATCCAGACGATAGGGAAGTGCCTCGGTGGCGGTTACCAACCAATCGCAGGCGTCCTGGCAGGCCGCCGCGTCATCGACGCTCTGGAACAGGGCACAGGGTAGGTTGACGCAGACCCTCTCCCCCGGGGATCCAGTCCAGGGAAATGGGTGGGGGGCCAAGTGCTAACGCCGTTTCGCCAGCGTTTTCGTCCACGGCCACACATACCAGGGGCACGCTGTCGGTTGCGCAGCCGCGCTCGAGGTGCAGCGCATCGTCAAGGAGGACAATCTTTTGGAAAACGTCCGCAACATGGGCGATGAGCTGTCGCGCGGGCTGCGGGAGCGTGTTGGTGGCCACCCCAACGTGGGCGACATCAGGGGCAAGGGGCTGTTTTGGAGCCTCGAGTTCGTTGCCGACAAGGCCACCAAGGCGCCATTCCCCATCGCAGACGGCGTGGCCATGGGGATTTCCGAGCTTGGGCTGACGGTCGAGTACGGCGTCGCGGTCTACCCGGGGACCGGGTCCGTCGACGGCGTCAACGGCGACCACATAATGCTGGCCCCGGCATATATAATCACCAAGGACGAAGTCGCGACGCTCGTCGAGACGGTCGGGCGGCTGGTGGATGACTTTTTCCGCGCGAAGGCGGCGTCTTCTTAGACGGAGGGGGCCGAGGCGGGCTGACGCATGGGGCCTAATTAGTGGATTTGTGTTCGTCTCGCAGCAGATTGGTTTCTCTCCGTTGTGCGTGCAAAGGAGAAAGGGATAGCGAGCTCCAATTGATACTTGGCTGTTTCGAGCAGATCGAGGGCAAAGAGGAGTGTAACTGCCGAGTCTTTGGTGTGTGAGGCCATGCGAGATGCGAGTTGAGATCGGAGTGACGTACCGTATGTCGTACAGTGCGACGTGCGAAGGCTTCTTCACTCAGCCCTGCCAGCGCCCTCGACGAGGCAAAACGGACCCCGAAACCGCGATCGGGCGCACTGTACTGGGTGGGTGGCTGGCACCTACAGTAGCTATGTAGCAGGGGAGTGTGCTGCTCAGGCTCGGGCGGCGGGCCAGGCTGGGCCCATTGTCGCCCACGCCCCCCCCCTCCCCATCCATCCACACAGCAACCCTCCAGCCACGGTTGGAGCAGCAGCCGGCACCAGCAGCCGGCACCAGCAGCTTCAGCGACACAATCGTTGCCAGCACGCGCGCCTGCAGCTGGCGCGGGGTGTCTCCGTCGCCCAACCTCGCTCAATCCGTGCTCTCGCCGCCGCTGCTCTTTGGCGCGCAGCAGCCCGCTCGCGCGCGCTCCGCAGCCACCAACCCACCCACCCACCATGGCCGTCGGCTTGGCCAACGGCCGGCACGCCGCCGAGGAGGAGGCGCGGGCCGAGGTCGACGTCCTGAACTCGCGCCTCGAGAAGACGACGCAGCTGACCAAGAAGATCGAGGCCTGCCTGGGCAAGCTCGAGTCGACGGGCAAGAGCGTGCGCGAAGTCGTCGGCCCGCTCAACGGCGAGACCAAGAAGCTGCAGATCCTCGGCAACAGTGAGTCGCAGCCACCACCCGCCCCCGGGCAGGGCAGGGGATGATGGGGGAGGGAACGGGAAGACGGGAAAGCTGACCGCCTTGCCCCCCCGGCAGACATCGAGGCCGTCCTGGCCGCCATCGAGCGCCTCCGCGTGCCGGCCGACAGCAAGAATGACGAGGAGCAAATCATCCGCATGGGCCCCGACAAGGCCGGGCTGTCCGACTACCTCAACTCCATCAAGCGCCTGACCAAGGCCCTGTCCGACATGAAGGCCTCGAACCTGCGCGCAACGCAGCAGACCATGGCCGACCTGCAGCGCCTGATCAAGTCGGGCAACACGCAGCTCGAGAACCAGTTCGACCGCATCCTCCGCACCGAGACCCCGCGCTCGCTCGAGCCGCTGCACTACATCACCAAGGACAAGCCCTTCCCGCTGCTGTCGCAGGACAAGGTGACGCGCCTGGGCCTGATCTACTCTTACGTCGCGGGCGCGCAGAGGCAGGGCGCCGAATCGCCCGTGGCCCAGATCTACGCCGAGGTGCGCGGGCCCTACATGGCCGAGACGCTCGTCAACCTGGCCGCCGCCAGCGTCAACACGGCCAAGAAGAAGCACCCGGACGCCGTGTACCGCGCCGGCACCAACGGCATGGCCATGTACGCCCAGGCCATGGAGGGCCTGTTCGTGGCCGAGTACGACAACATCGCCAGCATCTTCTCGCGCGACGACTGGGGCCCGCTCTTCCAGGCCACCTGCCAGGCGTCCATGGCCGAGCTGTCGCGCACCCTGCGCGAGCTCAACGCGCACATCAAGGCCCACCTCAGCACCGACTGCTTCCTCGCCTACGAGATCGTCGAGGTGGTCTCGAGCCTGTCCAGCCGCCTCGAGACGCGGACGGGCGAGCTCAAGACGTCGCTGGCCGCGTGCCTGAAGCCCGTGCGCGAGACGGCCAAGTCGACGCTGGCCGAGCTGCTCGAGGACACGAAGCGCCAGGTCACGGCCATGCAGACGCTGCCGGCCGACGGGGCGCCGACGCCCATCATCGCCGAGACGATGCAGCGGCTGCAGACCATGGTGGAGTTCCTGCGACCCGTCTCGAGCATCATGATATCGCTCGGCGACGGCGGCTGGAAGTCGCTGGCGGCGTCGCGGGCCGGCGGCGCCGAGGGGATCCCGAGCGTCACGTCCTTTGACGTGGGCGCGGACGGCAAGGAGATCTTTGCCCACTACTGCGCCGACACCATCGACGCGCTGCTGCTGTCGCTGGACGCCAAGGCGCGCATGCTCATGGGCCGCAAGCCCGTCGTGGGCGTGTTCCTGGCCAACAGCATCACCATCATCGAGCGCTCCATCCGCGACTCGGACCTGGCGCCGCTGCTGGAGCAGCGCCTGGGCATGGTGGAGCAGTGGCGCAAGAAGGCGACGGCCATGTACACCGAGGCGTGCAAGGACGTGTCGATGCACCTCTTTGACGTGATCCACACGAGCCGCTCGGCGCGGCCGTCGTCGGGCCACGCAGCCGTCGACTCGGCCTCGATCCTCAAGGGCCTGAGCTCCAAGGACAAGGAGAGCATCAAGGCAAAGTTCACCGCCTTCAACACCTCCTTCGACGAGATGGTGGCCCGCCACAAGTCCTTCAGCATGGAGCGCGAGGTGCGCCAGATGTTTGCCCGCGACATGCAGCAGATGCTCGAGCCGCTCTACATCCGCTTCTGGGATCGCTACCACGAAGTCGACAAGGGCAAGGGCAAGTACGTCAAGTACGACAAGGTCGCTATTGCCGCCGTCTTTGCCAGTTTATACTAGACTAGGCCGGGCACGGCCAACCGTCATACCTGCATTCCTCCATTCTTCCATGCACCCACCGCATGACGCCGTTTTTTTCCTTTTTTTTCCATGCCAGCTTTGCAGCATCATCGTTGCCAGTGTTGTGCTCGTCAGGCAAAGGCGACGCCGCGTTGCATCCCTCGCAACTACCAGCACCAGCGTCAACCGTTTTCAGCCCCAACGCACGCCCGCAGCCCAAAAACAAGGCACCGTTTGTGCCTGGGGCCTGCAGGGTCTCTCTCTCCCCGAATGACCTGTCATATCTCACTTTCATGTTGGGGCGTTTCTTTTTTTTTCTCCCCCTGGTAAACCATCCCAACCAAGGAGGGCTATGGGACCATAAGACCTGTGGGGGTTTATGGCTCTGCATTGGTCTTGTTTTGCTCGACTGCCGATAATTGCTCACCGGCCACCTCTGCTGCCCCAGAGTTGAGCCGCCCACAGATGTAATGTGCAGTGGATAAAAAATATCCGCAATATTCTTTTTTTTTGATGGTTTGCTTTCTCTGTCTTCCGTCTCCTTCCTTGGTCGAACGAACTGGAATGCCGCTGGGCCAAAGGGTTATGATACCACACATATACACTATCAAAAAGGCGTTTTGGGGCGTTGTTGCTTGCACGGATAGCGCGATATTTGCTTGCACATATCCTGTCATCGACTTGGCTTAAGCCCCAACGACGTGACCGACCGACCACATACCTGGCCTTTGTCCTCGGTCTCTTTGCGATAAGGCATGCTGCGTTGATGTTGATGAACGAGACAAAGAACGACAGGTCACTTTGGCTCCGACCTGTCTGCCGTCTGCGTCGGCGAGGAACAGGGGCTCCGGCCCGCCAAGCCATCATGAGATGATGACCAGTCGGCCCAGGCCTGCTCGGGACGTGCCACGGGCTTGAGGGCGTCGCCGCTTTGGGAAACGAGCGCATCGGGGGCCCTCGAGGCTAGGCAGTCCTGGGCAAGTCGGGGCCCTGCAGGGCTCCATGTTGCTTGCGCAGACAGGCCCCTATCGTCCTCGCTACGCTCGCTCCTCCCCATTTCACCAGCCAGGATAGACGATGGCGCGGGGAAGCGATAAGGCGCCACTCGGCGATGTGCTTGCTGCAGGCGCGCACATGGGGAGGGGGGCGGGCGCGCGGTCGGCAGCGGTGATGGGGGCGAGGCTAGGTGTACCCACCGGGCAGCTACTTACATGGCTAGCTGCGCGGCCGGCCTCGCCCGACCTTTTTCTCTGCTTGCGGCAAGGCCGTCCACCCTATCAGGCATGGAAGCCGCACGCCCCTCCCATGGCATGCCTCGCTTCCAACCCATGACGTACGTAAGGATGGATGCGCACCTACGTGTGTGTGCAGGTAGAGACAGACCCAGGAGGACATTCGGGGCGCAAACGCGTTATCTCGGACCCTCGGGTTCTCCCCCCTCCTGCTCCTGCTCCTGCCCCCAGCCCCAGCCCCAGCCCCAGCCCCAGCTCGAGCTCCAGCTCCTCCTCCGCCCCGGGCAGGGGCGAGATGCGAAGCCAGCTCACACGTACTTGTATGCACATGACGCTGCGGCCGTAGGGTTCCCAAAAGACGGTTGGCGAGCTGCATTGTGACACTGTGTGGCCTGAGGATGAGGAGCCAAGTCGGGAGTGGCATTGAGCTTTGTTGTTATCGTTTTTACCTAATATTCTTCCCTTTTTCTTTTTATTTTCTTTTTTTTTTTTTTACTCTTATTTTTTTCCCCTTCTTTACTTCTGCTGGAGCAGAGACTGGGGGAGACAAGGATGACGAAGAGGAGAAGGTGGAAGGGGAAGGCTGCTCGGTGCGGAGCTGCTGGCGCGCCTTATGCCTGCCCTGTCTGTATGCATGGGTACTTACGCCTTGCATGTGCATCCTGCGGGCGGGCGGGCGCCTCCTCGCCCGGCCCCGCTGGTTGTGGAGGAGAGCGGCCTGAGTCTGAGGGCCGGGGTGAAAAGAGACGCGCAGATATGTAATCCCATAACCCATGTCCGCCTCGGTGGCTAGGGAACGGGCAGGCACGCAGGCCTGGCTGTATGCAATATCCATGCAGGCTCGGATCCGACGCATGGCGGGAGGTGGTGGCTTGTCGCGCCGCAGGCATTCGTCTCTCCTAGGAGAAGCTGAGGGGAGGCTGTGTTTTGGTCTGGTGAGAGGAGAGGAAGGAAGGGGTGTTGTGTTGACAGCAACGATACCAAAACGGTGAGCTATCCACTGACCACACTCTGGCCCTGGCTGGGCTGGCCTCACCTTGCATGTATTAGTCCCTTGGCCCCGGCCCCCCGGCCCCCCCTGGCTTGTCCGACTGCAACTCTGTTGCGATGGCTTTCCATGGCCACCCGGCTTCCTCGGTGGGCAGATGAGTGGGCGGGCGTTAAATCCACGAGCCGGCCAAAAAAAAAAGCAAGAGAGGCGGTGCTGGCCTGCGTCGTACAGGACCGCGCAAGCAGAGGGCAGCCAGCGCTCCCTCTCCCATCGACCCTCGTCCGCAGACATGCAGGGGTTGGCTTAGTGCCTTTGCAGCGGCCGTTGCTGTTGTTGTTGTTGTTGTTGTTGTCGTTGCTGCTGCTACTACTTGCTGCTGTCAGGACATGTGTGTGATGTGCCCAGCCGCAGCCGGGGCCCCCGTTGCCTCGTCTGTGCTTTCGTGTGCATTTTGTGCCTTTTCCCACACACACACACACACCCTCCGCGCAACGCGCCCCGTCGCCCGTCGCACGTCTCTACTGCCTTCCCCCTGCCCTGTCGCGCAGCCCTTGCCCCTGCTCACCCCCGGCAGGTGGCCAAGGATGAGCGAGACAGGGCACCACTAGGCTAGCAGCTGCTGTAGGGTGGTGCTAGGAACACCGCAAGTAGGCCATGCAGTCCTAATTAACCTAGCCAGCAAAGCATCGGAAACAGTACGCGGCACTCTGCTCCCTGGCTTACACACCCCCGTCCATCCCATGCACAACGACAAACCCATCCAGGCAATCCACCCACCCGCCCACAGCACACGGTACCAGCACAGCGCAGCAGAGCACAGACGCTCACCCACATCCATCCCCCAATGGCGGTCGCCGCGGAAAGGCGACAAGACCCCAACTGCTGGGGGTTCCCGCAGCGTAAGGCTCATCCCGGCTGCCTTGACCCTGTCCGGTGGGTGCGCCGACGCCTGGTCGCCGTTGCTACTGCTGCTTCTCCTCATCCCCCTCGTCCCCGTCCCATCCTATGCGGTGCAGCGCAAGACAATGCAGTCGCAGCCTTGTTCGCTCCGTTCTTGCTCCTACTTCGTATTCGGCCCAGGGAGCGTAACGCGGCGTCTCTTTGGCATGGCATGTGCCCCTGGCCAGGGAGAGGTTATTCCCGTCATGATTTCGCACTCTGCTGCAGCATCGGGGCGCACGTACGGCAATGGCGGTCGCCGGCCTGTCTGACCCTCCGTCTTCCCTCCGTACTCCTCTTTCTCTCTCTCTCTCTCTCTGGTCTGAGCAAGCAGAAAAGCGGGAAACCCGGGTAGGCCGCATTGGCTTGGATACCCGAGGTACACCGTGAAACCCTCATCATGCACATTCATTCCTTCAGAAGGGCCTTTGAGCTGGGCATGCTTTGCTTACCTGTAGCTGCTCCGTCTGACATTGCTGCTACACACCTTTCCTAGGTAGGCTTCTTCTGTAGATCATTTACCCTGGGGTTTTTTTTTTCTCCTTCTCCTTCTTCTTTCTTCCCCATCCGTAAACAATCGTTCTTCTTCCCTAGTGAGCCTTCCCTTTGCTTTGCTTTGTACCGCCCTTCTTGCATTTGCTTCACCGCGCGCGCCTCCGCATCGCCAACCCCTGGACCCGACACAGACCTCGGGCAGCAGGGGTGCTTGGGTGGTATTCGGTAGGTAGCTCTTGTTTGCTGCAACATCGTGGCGCCCGCCTTGCTGCATGTCGATGCCTTTCCCCTCTTCATATCTCCTCTCTCGCCTGTCCCCCAAATCCACTTTTTTTGGTCTTGGGATCTTTCTCACTTCCTAGGTAGCACCTCGTCCCTTGCCCGAAAGAGCCCTACGCGTGCGTGCCGCAAACCTTGACCCCTTTACCCCCTCACTCTCCCACTCTCACTCTCACTCTCTCTCTCTCTCTCTCTCTCTCTCTCTCTCTCTCTCTCTCTCTCTCTCTCTCTCTCTCTCTCTCTCTCTCTCTCTCTCTCTCTCTCTCTCTCTCTCTCTCTCTCTCTCTCTCTCTCTCTCTCTCTCTCTCTCTCTCTCTCTCTCTCTCTCTCTCTCTCTCTCTCTCTCTCTCTCTCTCTCTCTCTCTCTCTCTCTCTCTCTCTCTCTCTCTCTCTCTCTCTCTCTCTCTCTCTCTCTCTCTCTCTCTCTCTCTCTCTCTCTCTCTCTCTCTCTCTCTCTCTCTCTCTCTCTCTCTCTCTCTCTCTCTCTCTCTCTCGCTCTTTCTTCTCGAGGCTTAAGCCACCGACCGAGACCAGTGTAGTGTTGCCAGCCTCCATCACCTTGCTGTACTCCACAATCGCACTTGGCACGGACATGAAGCAGATACCTGGTCTAGTGGGCAGGGTGTGGTGGAGGTGGTCGAAAATGGCGAACAAGGG
>PYSQ01000142.1:2489-32154 GCA_003049435.1 Nakataea oryzae | reverse complement strand
CCCCCCGCATCTCACCAGAGACCACGAACACGCTTTTGAGGCCTACAGCCAGCCCCACCCCGCTTTCCTCCCCCTCTGCCAGGCACCACCTGCCGACACACACTGCCAGCACGATTGAAGTCGCACACCGCACCGCCCACGGCTACATCAAGCAGAACCTCCAAGGCGCGCCCCTACGTCCGCCCAATCCCTGCCCGAAGAACAGCACTTGCGGCGGCCCATCCCACGCCCTCTGATCTGCCGAACCGGAACCCAAGCCCAAACCCGCAGTCCTGCCAGGCCTGCGATCCCGTTGCTGCGGCTGCGTTCAGGCGGCGACGCACCCACCCATCAAAATCCGAGCAACATTACCCAAGCAGTCACGACGACGGGCAGCCGCTTTCGATTGTCGACCCATCGCGCGCGCACAAAGTCGCACCCGCACGCCTCGACGACAGCCTTCTGTGACAGCCCTGGAACCACCCCTCTCTCCCCCTCTCCTCCCGTCGTCGCCATCCCATCGACCGTCCGCCGCGCGCAGCAGCAAAAGGCCAGAGGGCAGTGTGCCCCGCAGCCAGCCACTACAAGATGACGCAGGCGCCCATGATATCGGTGCCGCTCAAGGCAACAAACGAGATAGACTGGGTCGCGCCGCTCAAGAACTACATCCAGAACACATATGGCGACGATGCCGAGCGCTACGCCGAGGAGTGCGCCGCCCTCAACCGCCTGCGCCAGGACATGCGCGGCGCCGGCAAGGACAGCACCGCCGGTCGCGATCTGCTCTATCGCTATTATGGCCAGCTGGAGCTCCTGGACCTCCGCTTCCCCGTAGACGAGCAGCACATCAAGATATCCTTCACATGGTGCGTTGCCCGCTGCCACCGTCAAGCAGCGCCGCCATGGAGAGACGCGGCGGCCCGGCTAACCTTGCATGCGCAACCCCCCAACTTAGGTTCGATGCCTTCACTCACAAGTCGACATCTCAGTACTCGTTGGCATTTGAGAAGGCATCCATCATCTTCAACATCTCGGCAGTTCTCTCGTGCCACGCCGCTCACCAGACCCGCTCCGAGGAGTCCGGACTCAAGACGGCCTACCACTCCTTCCAGGCCTCCGCCGGCATGTTCACCTACATCAACGAGAACTTCCTGCACGCCCCTTCCTCCGACCTGAGCCGCGATACTGTCAAGTCCCTGATAAGCATCATGCTGGCTCAGGCGCAGGAGGTGTTTCTGGAGAAGCAGATCACGGACCAGAAGAAAGTCGGCCTGCTGGCCAAGCTTTCAAGTCAAGCACATTCGCTATACTCCCAAGCTCTCGAGGGCATACAGGATAACGTCAACAAGGCAATCTTTGAAAAAGTCTGGCTCATGTTTGTGCAGGTATGTTTCCCAAATTATGCCGTCCTACTCTCTTGCTGCTAAGACGGGACGTGGTGTTGTCCTCGGCCGCGATGCATTTCCTTTGGGGATCCCTTTTTTTTCTTCTTCCCTCTCCCTATGCAAAGTCCATCAGGGGCCAAGTGGTGTGAAAGTGGAAGCAAGAGGCCCAGGCTTCTATCTCGAAATCTCTGTGCTAACATGGCTCTGCTAGATAAAATCCGCTTTGATGAACTCCATGGCGCAATACTATCAGGCTCTGGCTGATGACGATGCAAACTCGCATGGTGTTGCTGTCGCCCGCCTGCAGGTAGCCGAAAGCGCCGCCAAGGAGGCCAGCAGGATCGCCACCAACTTCCCCGGCACCGTCCCGCCCAACTCCAACCTCACCAATGAAACGGGTCCCATCCTATCCGAACTCTCCAAGCGACAGCTATCGGCTGTTCAGGAGAAGCTCCGGGAGTTCGTCAAGGACAACGACTTCATTTACCACCAAACAGTGCCCGCAGAGGCTAGCATTCCCCCGGTTCCGAAACTACCGGCGGCCAAGCCGATCCCAGTCAGCGAGCTGTATGCCGGGCAGGATATACAACGCATCACAGGACCAGACTTGTTTGCCAAGATTGTGCCGTTTGCCGTGACAGAATCCGCAAGCCTGTATGACGAGGAAAAGGCAAAGATGGTGAGGGCCGAGACGGAGCGGGTTGATCTTGCCAACAGTGAAATGGCGGCGAGCCTGGACTATCTGAGACTGCCGGGGGCACTGCAGGTGCTCAAGGGAGGCTTTGATCAGGACATATTGCCGGACGAGGACTTCCGCACCTGGTGTGTGGACGTGGCCGATCACGAGGACCCCAACTCTATCTTCGACTTCCTGAGGACAGAGAAGGAGAAGATACTGGGACTGCTGGACCGCAGTGCCAAGCAGCTCGACATGGAGGAGCATGTGTGCGAGAAGATGAGGTCAAAGTACCAGGACGACTGGACGCAGCAACCCAGCGGCAAACTGACCGCAACACTAAGAGGCGATTTGCGGAATTACCGCGAGGCACTAGACGAGGCGGCAAAGAGCGACGGGCAGCTGGCGATGAAGCTACGGCAGAACAGCACCGAGATCGAAACAATGCGCATAGCGGCGCAACACGGCGAGATTGACGCCATGTTTCAGCAGGCACTGAGCAGGGTCAGGGGAAAGTCGAGCAGTACCAACAGCCCTGGCGGAGGCGGCGAGCAGAACCTGCTGGATGCGGACTTTGACGACGGGAAACCCAGCGTCATAGACCAGATCAACAGGGTTGAAGAGATTCTGAAGAAGCTGAACCAAATCAAGCGGGAACGGAACCACGTGCTCAAGGACCTCAAGGAAAAGGTGAACAGCCCTGTGCCCATGGTTTCTTGGCCTGGAGCCAACGGGGGGAGCGATAGGTCCACTGACTTTTTTGTGACTCTTCTAGGCGCACAACGACGACATCTCTCAGATTCTGATCCTGAACAAGAAGTCGATAGCAAACTACGAGCAGCAGCTGTTCCAATCCGAGTTGGAGAAGTTCAGGCCGCTGCAGACACGGCTTGTGCAGGCCGGACACAAGCAGTCGTCGCTGATGAAGGAGCTCTCGAGCACTTTCAACACTCTTCTGCAGGACAAACGGGTGAAGGCAGAGCAAAGCAAGTATGAGTCGATCCAGAGGCAGCGCAGCAGCGTGGTGAACCGGTACAAGTCGGCGTACCAAGAGTTCCTGGACCTCGAGGCGGGTCTGCAGAGCGCGAAGAGGTGGTACGGCGAGATGAGAGAGACGGTCGAAAGCCTCGAGAAGAACGTGGAGACATTTGTCAACAACCGGCGCTCAGAGGGCGCCCAGCTGCTCAGCCAGATAGAGCAGGAAAGGGCGGCAAGCAGTTCGTCGCAGGCGGAGCTGGAGCGCGAGAGACTGAGGGAGCTCATGGAACGCATGAACGTCGAGGGCGGCCAGCACACGCCGGCATCCCCGCCCAAGCAAGCAATGGGCGGCGGCTCGGGCCGGCCGATCCCCGCGCCTCTGTTCCAGACAGGTGGGGCGCCGAGGTATCCGCAGACGAACTTCCAGGGCCAGTACCAGCTGCCGAGCTCTCCGCCGCCACAGCAGGTCAATATGCCGCAGTCCTTCATGCAGCCGCAGCACCACCCCCACCAACAGTCACAGCACCCCTTTAGCCAGCCGGCCTCGTACAATCCGAGCCAGCACGGCCGCATGCCAGGCCCGACCTCGCCAGCCCCAACCCAGACGACGTTCGGCATCAACGCCCTACGGCAAGGGCCTGCATCGCCACCGCCAACGCAGACAACCTTCTCGCAACCCCCGCGACCCTTTAGCACGTATGGGAACCCCAACATGCCGTCGACTCCGAACCAACAGCAGCACTTCGTCACTCCCGGCTATGTTCCTCCCCCGCCTCCAGGGCCGCCGCCGCTGGGGCCGCAGCAGACGTACCACGTGCCACAGACGGACTACTACACCAGGCCAAGCTCGGGACAGCATCAGCACCAGCAACAGACACAACAACAACAACAACAACAACAACAACAACAACAACAACAACAACAACAACAACAACAACAGCAGCAGCAAGCGGCAGATCCTTGGGCGGGACTCAACGCATGGAAATGATGATGAGGAGGCAAGTTTGGTTTTATAAAGTGGCTGCCTCGTGTTCAACTGGTTTCCCCTGAAATGACAGTAGTGTGAAAGAGTTACGTCCAAATTCCAGAGCAGCGTTGGTTGTAACCATGTTTGATGCAGGCCGTGTGATGATTATACCATATCTCCTTTTTTGTATTCTTCATGTCTGTGCAGAAGAGCTAGTTGTATTTTCCTTCGGTAACGAATGAAGCCACGCGGGCGAGCAGTCGAGGGGCAAACATTTCTAGCGTCCGCGAGTTTCAGGGAAAGTACGGCCACCCTGAGCAACCTTTCGTCCTGGTTACCCGGTCTTTTAGGAAACCTTGCAGTCATGTGGTCTTTCCCAAGGTCCTGGTCTTGTACAAACGATTCCTTTACCAGCAAGGAAGAGCTTGTAAACAACAGCCGGAAGGTAGAGCGTCTTTGCGTGTTCACAACGCCTGCTACATGCATCATGGCCCGGCTCGTCCTCTTGATCCGCAACCCAGTCCGTTTTTTGTGACGGGCGGAAGAATACTGGATGGGAGTCGCCACACGTCATCTTATGCCTAGTCTGCGAGCAGCTCATTCAACCCTCCCTGGAATGAGCTCAGGATCATCTGTGTCAGGTGGGGAGCACGGCGGTGCAAGGGCATTCTCGGTTTTCAACAGCCGTTCGGGTCCCGATTTATCTTCTCCAACAACCGGGAGAGGAAAATGATTTACTACAAAGGAAACCCCCCTGGATATTCTCAAGACCGCCAAGATGAGCCCAAATATATCCTTCACGACGTGGATATGGGCTTCTTTCTATACCATGATATGAATAAGCGCAACGAGCAGCGGCGTAGCCGGAGGGATCTTCTCCATCCAGTGCTGAAGCAGAGAGGCTCTCCTTGAACCTGTTGCCACCACAGATCAGCGCGCTGAAGAGCCACATGGCCGCAGGTAGTATAGTCTGGATTGTTGGAGGCGGGCTGTCGTTGACGGAGAGGTAGAATTCGTACTCGAGCGCATAATCATTGGGAAATTCTCGGCGCCGTATGACTTGTCCTGTCTTCTTCTTCTTCTGCATTATTTTTCATGGGCTTTTCTTTGGATGTTTCTGGATTTCCGCATACTGGTTCAAGGCTCCATCAGTGTTATCACAGCCCTCTTGAGGCTGTCAAGTTTGTCCGCGGCCTGCAAGAGAGGCAGGGCAGGTAGGTTGGCGGGCAATAAACCTATGGGGCGGAATAGCGCAGGCATTCTGCGCCAAAGGGCGTACCAGTGGGCGGCTGCAGCTGCCAAAAAATCAATTGCTTGGCAAACAGCTGCTAGAGAATCGCTGCCATTTCATCTCGTACCCACCTACAATCGGAGGACAAAAGTATCGACGAAAATCCAATTTTTCCTGAACTGCTCAAGATCACGCCCGCACTTCAATCCACAGCCACGCACTCAATTTTGTTTTATTTTCTATGCAAACTAGGTACAGAAATCAAAAGAAGTAGGAGATTTCGGATGCATTTTTTCGGCATTTTTTTGTACAGCCAATTTATACGAATATACTTATGGAATCGATCTTTGAACGAGAGGGCCACCCGATCCATAAAACTTTCGTCGATACTTTTGTCCCCCCACTGTATGCTAGAACCCAACCCCATATTACAGCGACCCAAAAACCACCCTCCCCCGCCTGTGCTCCTGCTGCCTCGGATGCCGAGCAATTACTGGGTCCCCCCGGGGTCAGGAGGTGCGCACCGATACGTCACGCGACGGCGCGCGCAGAGGGATTGACGACCAGAGCGACCCAAGTCAGCGCACATAACCTACACACATACAGTACCTACCTAGTGTATGTAGGCGGCCGTCGGCTCTCGGGGGGGACCTCCCAACGACATGCAGAAGATGCGTCGGCCATCCCACCCCGTGACCAACAACCGGCAAGCAATATCCAGACTGGCTCTTGTTCCCTGTTCCCACCCTGCGCCGGCCCTCGTGCTCAGCTGTCGATGCGCCCATTGTCCTACCCCTCCCCCATCCATGTCCCAGGCACCCAGACCTGCCCTGCCGTACCTTGCCGCCGCCGCGCCCTGTGGCCTGATTCCCCTCACCGTCATCTTTTTGCCATCTCGGGCCCCAGTCGGGACCGCCTGCTCAGTGCCCAGACCAGGTAGCTACCTGCACAGGCACGCCACTTGCCAGCGAAATCGTTGACGGCCCGTCACTGCTGTTGCCGAGAGTCGTATTCCAGCCGAGCCCGTAAAACGCACCGTCGCTTTCCCTCCAGGCTAGGATGCCTCGAGATCTCCACATCGAGCCAGTTGTCGCCGCCGCCGCCGCCACCAACGACGACGACGACGACGACGACGACGGGTGTGCAGGCGAGGACGCCGTCGACGACGGCGATGATGACCTTGACGACGGCCTCGTGGCGCTGCAGAGGAGCATCAGCAACAGACGGCGCGAGGGCGCTAACAACGCCTCGCCCATCCAGAAGGTCCTGCCCTTCCCCTTCGCGCCCAACGTTCGGCCCCTGACCATTTCCGACGTCGATTCCTGCGTTGCCCTGGATAGCGCCGCCTTCCCAAACAAGGCGCACCGGACCTCTAGGGACAAGGTCAGTTTTTCTGCTTCACAGGCCGCCTCGCACCTTGGGCGCTCGATTCTCTCTCTCTCTCTCTCTCTCTCTCTCTCTCTCTCTCTCTCTCTCTCTCTCTCTCTCTCTCTCTCTCTCTCTCTCTCTCTCTCTCTCTCTCTCTCGTCGCGTCTCCTCCGGCCGCCCCTCTAGCCGCGCCAATGCATGGTCACGCCATGCCACGGCGGAACTTGCCGATGACATTGTCGGCTTTCTTCCCCCTCGGCCGCCGCCGCCCCCGCTTAGATGTCTCTTGCTTACGCGCCCATCGCCTGGGATGGATGCTCCGGTAGTTCAAGTACCGCCTCACCGTTTGCCCGGAGCTGTGCATGGGCGTGTTCTGCACCGTGGTTCCGGGTCGCCAAAACAAGTTCAAGATCGAGACCCTGGCAACGGCGAGGCCGGTTGAGACTGACCGCGTGAACGGCGCCGTCAGCGTCCTCCTGGGCCACATCATCGCCACCAGGTCGTCCTCGGACCTCGTGTCCGACAGGGACATGGAGGTCCCAAAAGACTGGCGAGCCGCCGGCACGCGGTCTTCTGACGTCGGGCACCAGGAGAGCGGCACCACGGTGGCCATACACTCGCTCGCCGTCGCGCCCCATGTCCAAGGCTGCGGCATCGGTCAGCTGGTCATGAAGTCGTACCTGCAGCAGATCAACAACTCCGGCATAGCCACACGGGTTGTGCTCATCTGCCAAGAGGTAAACAAGACAAAAGCTCTATTCTGTGTGGCCATATCTGGGCCAGGCTGGCTTGGCACTGCATGCTAACTCTTGGATCTCTAGAGTCTGGTTAACTATTACAGACGCTTTGGCTTCAAGCACGTTGGTCCGAGCAAGTGTCAGTTTGGAGGGGGTGGCTGGCATGACATGGTATGTTTAGCGCCTTCGCCGTTTTCCCCTTTGTGAGCGCCGCCTCGCCACGCATCCACGGATGAAATTGACGCTCATACGACCCCCATAGGCTTTCACTCTGGCTGGTATTACCAAGCTGCCGCAGAACTAGCAACATCATTGTTTTATTTTTTGCCCTCGTTTTTTCCCTTTTTTCGCATCTACTTCTCTTTTTTTCAAATCTCTCTACATGTTGCCCTAAAGTCCCCAGCAGCCGGGCTCTACTCTCTATACGGCGTTATGGCGTTTTCAAATCGAAAGGACCAGGGCTCACGGGCGGCTGAGTTAGACATTGTCGGTCATGATAGAATGTACTTTTTTTAAAAAACGGTATTTTTCCTCTTTTTCTTCTTTTACCTGTTCCCCCATTCTGTTGCGAGGCTCCTAATCGGTTGCCTTGTACTTCTTCCTGTACTCCTCGATGCGCTTGGTTTCGTCCTCAGATGCAAAGCTCCTCATGCCGTCGATGATATCATCAAGGGTCAGGATGGCGATAATGGGCAGGCCGTACTCCTTCTTGAGTTCGCCAAGGGCACTGGGCATAGGCTTGCTGTCGTCGCCGTCGGGTGAGGGCAACTTCTCCATGCGGTCCAGGGCGACGAGGATACCTACGACAATGCCGCCCTCCTTGCGGATCTTGGCAATGGCCTCCCTCTTGGCCGTGCCGGCGGTGATGACGTCGTCGACAATGAGGACCCTCTTGCCCTTGAGAGGGGCGCCGACAATGTTGCCGCCCTCGCCGTGGTCCTTGGCCTCCTTGCGGTCGAAGGAGTAGCAGATCTGCGAGTAACGGGCCGGGTCGATCTCGGCCAGCTTATCGGTGGTGGCGGTGGCCAAGGGGATGCCCTTGTAGGCGGGGCCGAAGACGATGTCGAACTCGAGCCCCGTCTGCTCCCGGGCCTCGATGGTGGCCTTGGCATAGGCGGTCGAGATAGCCCGGAGCAGGTCGGCGCGGTAGAAGTCGCCGGCGTTGAAGAAGTATGGCGAGATACGCTTGGACTTGAGCTCGAAGCTGCCGAACTTGAGTACCCCGCCACCAATGGCGGCCTTGAGGAACTCGGCCTTGTAAGGCGCCAGAGTCTGGTTGCTCATCGTGACGACAAGAAGAAAAAAAGGGGGGTGATGCGCTTTTTTTTGTTTATTTGTTTGTTTCCAAGACCAAGAATGGCCCTGTAAAGCCCGAGCATCAGCGACTGCTTCCTACCCCTGACTGTTCTGTGTGGTGGGCGAGGCTAATTTCTTAGAAGAAAGCTGCTGGCTCACTGGGAGCTCTCGCCACAGGGCCGAGACCTACCCTCCAAGGTGCGTTTGGTGCTTTGCTATCGGAAAACAAACCGCTTTAGAATTTGGATTTTTCACGCGCGATCTTGGATACAAGCTGCTGTTCCCAGGCGTAGAATCAGGCCGGGTGTAGGACACGGCTGGAATATGACGAACAGATGTGTACCTACCTAGGTTGGCTGTGCCGAAGTTTTGGTTTATCTCGATGATGCCGAAGTTTACTTTTTTTTTCCTCTCTTGCAAAGGGAAAAAAGAAAAAAAAAAAGGAATCCCGAAACACTCCAGCAAGAATGTCGCGCCAACGTTGACTTAGCTCGCTCAGCCAGAAGGGGGGCAGCTGTCAAGAATTTTGGCGGGGTAGAGGTCCCATCCTCAATTGCGCTTTTCCAAGAACAGTGCTTGCTTTTACGATTCCCGTCTTCGGAAGCCGTCCTTTGCACAATTCCCCATTTCGTATCGGTTCTAATGAGTTTAGATCTGGCGGTAGCCAGACAGCCGCCAATTCCTTGTTTGCCACCATTCTCCGTCCGTCCCCAAGCTGCAGCTGTCTGGAGCTGTCTTGTTCTCGCATTTTTCGTGGGGTTTTCAGACTGCCGTCCCTGGTGCTGGCGCTGGTATGCTTCTCCAATCCCATGACGGGGGGCCGGGTCTTGCTTGGATAATTCGAGGTCCTCATCTGCTCCACCTGGCCACGATGGAGGGAGGGTGTGGGGTTTAGGTGCGTCGGGGTCCGCACGATAAGCCTGTCGATAAGGCCGATAAGCGCGAAGGCGGTAAATTTTTTTTTTCCTTCAGGCTGCAGAAAATCCCACAAGTTCGGCCCCCGCTCTTGGTTTGGCGACAAAAGCGAAAAGGCGGACATCGGAGTTGCGACGGACGGACAAACACACCCAGCGCACCACCGCCCTCGCATTTCGCCCACCATGAAGACCACCTGGAAGGACATCCCGCCCGTGCCGACGTCGCAGGAGTTCCTCGACATCGTCCTGAGCCGCACCCAGCGCCGCCTGCCGACCCAGATCCGCGCCGGCTTCCAGATCAGCCGCATCCGAAATTTCTACACGCGCAAAGTCAAGTTCACGCAGGAGACGTAGGCACACCCCTGGCGCGGCCGCTCCCACTCCCACTCCCGCTCCCCCTCCCACCTGCCCTTTGGCAGCCTCCCAGCTCTGACCCTGACTGTCCGCCCTCCAGGTTCTCCGAGAAGTTCGAGGCCATCCTCTCGTCCTTCCCCCGGATCCAAGACCTGCACCCCTTCCACAAGGACCTTCTCAACACCCTGTACGATGCCGACCACTTCAAGGTCGCCCTGGGCCAGGTCTCGACGGCCAAGCATCTGATGGAGACCATCTCGAGGGACTACGTCCGCTTGCTCAAGTACGCCCAGTCGCTGTACCAGTGCCGTCAGCTCAAGGTGGCCGCCCTGGGTCGCATGGCCACCATCTGCAAGAAGCTGAAGGATTCGCTTGTCTACCTGGACCAGGTTCGCCAGCAGTAAGTCCGCCATGCCTGGCCCGAGTTACCCCCATGTCGGGCTCAGGTGCGCAGTTGGAGGAGGGCCGCAGAGGTGACCCCAGCTAACACCCTCGATCGCACAGTCTGGGACGTCTGCCCTCAATCGACCCCAACACGCGCACCCTTCTTATTGCCGGTTTCCCCAATGTCGGGAAATCATCCTTCCTGAGGAGTGTCACTAGGGCCGACGTTGACGTTCAGCCCTATGCCTTCAGTATGCGACCCCTCACTCCCCCTTGCCCCCCTAGGTTCTCGCCTGTGACAATATGGAAGGAAGGTTCAGCCGACTGATCCGGGCCTCACTCCCTATAGCCACCAAGAGTCTTTTTGTTGGTCACCTCGACTACAAGTATCTCAAGTTTCAGGTCATTGACACGCCTGGAATCCTGGATCACCCTCTGGAGGAAATGGTAAGTATCCGATCTCGACAACAGTCGTGTGCTTTGCTCCCGAGCCTGCCTGTTACATTGATCGCTCACACTCACCCCCATTGTCTAGAACACCATTGAGATGCAGAGCATTACGGCCATCGCCCATTTAAGATCCGTCATCCTTTACTTTATGGATCTCTCGGAGCAGTGCGGCTACTCGGTGCAGGCCCAGATGCAGCTTTTCAGGAGCATCAAGCCGCTTTTCGCCAACAAGATCGTCTTCATCGTCGTCAACAAGATCGACGTGATGAAGCCCGAGGATCTGGAAGCCCATCTGCAGGAGGAGCTACAAACGCTGCTCAAGCTCGACGGTGTTGAGATGCTCCAGCTCTCGTGCAGCACGCAGGAGGGTGTCCAGGCGGTCAAGAACGCGGCCTGTGAGAGGCTCATTGCCGAGCGGGTCGCACAGAAGCTCAAGGCTGGCACAACGTCGAGCGGCGCCGCGGGCGGCCGTCTCGCCGAGGTTATGACCAGGATCCACGTGGCCCAGCCCATGGGCGGCGCCCAGCTTGAGACCTTCGTCCCTGAGGGCATCAAGAACCTGAAGAAGTACGACAAGAGCGACCCCAACCGCCCGATGCTCGCCCGCGACATTGAGGAGATGAACGGAGGAGCAGGTGTGTACAATGTGGACCTGAGGGAGAAGTGGATCCTGGAGAACCCCGACTGGAGGCATGACAAGATCCCCGAGGTGTTTGACGGCAAAAACGTCTACGATTACATTGACCCTGAGATTGAGGCCAAGCTGGCGGCCCTCGAGGAAGAGGAGGAGAAGCTCGAGGCCGAGGGCTACTACGACGAGGACGAGGAGATCGAAGACGACGATGAGGAGGAGATACTGGCAAAGGCCGAGCTCATCCGCGAGAAGCAGGCGCTGATCAGGAACGAGGCCAAGATGAAGAAGTCGCTCAAGAACCGAGCGATAATCCCGCGCAAGGCGGCCAAGAAGCCGTTGTCGCAAATGGAGGACGCGCTGGACCAGCTCGGTGTGGACACGACCGACATCACGGCGCGCGCCAGGTCGCAGTCGCGCGCCAGGGGCCGGTCGCTCACGCGCAGCCGCCTGGGCACCGAGGATGGCGACGCCATGGACCTGGACGGCGGCGCCGCGTCGGCGCGCGAGCGGCTCCGGTCGCGCAGCAGGGCCCGGAGCCAGCCGGCGACGGACCGCAGGAACGACGGTGTGCAGGACGAGGCGGTCCGCACCGCCGCCGAGAGGCAGGCCAAGCTGTCTCAGCGCAAGATGAACAGGATGGCGAGGCAGGGAGAGGCCGACAGGCACGCCACAGCATCGCTGGCAAAGCATCTTGTAAGCTTCCTTGGTCCCTCTTCCCCATGCCTGAGGTTTCTTGTGCCAGCCATGCTAACTGATTCGTCTCTTTCTCATTATGCAGTTTTCGGGCAAGCGCGGGATCGGCAAGACATCACACCGCTAATGGTGGAGATTCGTCTACTTGTTGGTTTCCGGAGGTGTTTTGGCGTTTGGGGGTTTGCATCAACTATTTCCAGCTTGATCTTGCGCCAGTGATGATGATGCCAAAAAAGGAAAGGAAAAAAAAGGAGAGCGAAAAAAAGTCAGACCGACATCAAGACATGCATACGATACGATACCTATACAGACTTCAAAGGGCTATCGAACCCATTCCTACAATCAGGAGTTTTTTTTGGATAGCGACCATGCCAGATCACAGTGTGTACTTAGGTCCAGTCACTCGGTGCTCTGCATTGACTGAGCTTTACTGGGCCGTGGTTAGAACCGAGTTGGGTACATAGGTACCCAGGTACGCGGGTACCTACATCTATAGGTTGGCCATGGGTGGGAGGGACTTGTCTGCCCCATCTCGGAGTTGTTCTCGTCCACCACCATGTTCAACCGCCGGACACCGTCTGAAGAGATGCAGGATGTGACGTATGTCATCTCAATACCTACCCAGGTACCTAGCAAGATTGTGTGTGGTGGGGCAAAGGTCCAAAGCCATATGTAAGCTTTGGTCGTTTATCGCATAGGCTGTGTGTACTAAACTACCTAGCTAGCAACCAAATCCATCCTCCATTTCAACACCAGATGCAAGCGCAGCAGACAAGAGGCCCCAACGAAGCAAGAATAGGGGAATACAAACAGAAAACCCAGCTCAAACAGCGATTACTCGTCCCCGGCAACCTGGATGCCGTCCCTTAGGCCCTCGACAACCAGCTCCTCGCCAGTGGCGCGGCGGTAGATGTCCCTGACGTCGTCGGTGGTGGTCTCGAAGTGGCTCGTCGCATCGTAGCTCTTGGAGATGAAGATGCCGTCCTTGGTGCCGTCCTCGAGCGGCGCATACAGGGGAATAGGGGGTCCCTGGGTGCGGGGGTTCACGCGTGTTAGTCACTCTCCGAAAAAGCAACAAGGTAGAAGCGATGTCTGTGTGGACGTCGCCTTGAACACATGTATGCTTGCTTACCATAAATTGCTCCTCGATCTTGCCGAGGCGCTCCAGGCCAGGCTGCAGCTCCAGGTGATGGTTGGCCGTCGTCTCGGCAATAGTCGAGACAATGGCGATGTAGTAGCCCTTGGGGCAGACGTTGTGAGCCGAAGAGATGCAGGCAACATAGATGTCTGGGAGTAGAAATGAGACTGTTAGCCGGCCAATGTCCGAAAGATGCCATGGGAATGTTTATGAGCTAGAGGCCTACCGTTCTTGCGGCCGACCTGCGACTGCGGGATGATGAGCTGGCACGAGTCGCTGTCGTTGGTGCCAGCAAGGGGGTGCTTGAGCACGCAAATGGCGCGCAGTACGTGGCCCACAACCTTGACCTTGTCCGAGAAGTAAGATGGGTCGCCGAGGATCAGCTTGGCCTTGGTCTCAAACTTCATCTCAGGCTCGACGCCCGACATGGTAGCCTTGATGCCCACGGCCTTGCCGTCCTCGTAAAGGAGCTCGTCAACGTTGGTGTTGAGCATGTAGGTGCCGCCGTAGATGGCCGACAGGCGAGCAAAACCCTGGGGGAGCTCGCCCAGGCCGTAAAGCGGGTAGATGTACGGCGACTTGCCATAGCGGGCTACACTGTTGCCGTAAAGTCGGATGCGCTCGATGGCCTCGGGGGCGGTGCCAGGGGCGTCGATGTAGTCGTCCGAGAGGTACAGGGCCATGGCGTGGCCGATGAAGTCCTTGGTGCCAACCTCGAGGCCGAACTTGGAGTAGACGTCGGACATGGTAGCGGTAGAGAAGTCGATGCCTACGTCCATGTGAAAAGGGCGGGTCAGCGCTCGAGAACCTGGTATAGTCTCGAGAGAGCGGATCCACCGAATGGGGGAGCTGCCACTACCAACCTTTGTGCGTCTCCGGGTCCTTGGGATCAAAGGTGCCGACCCACTCGAGGAAGCTCTTCATCCGGCGCTTCTCAAAAATGCCCATGAGCGGAGACTTGAGAGCCTCGGCGGCGTCTGAAGGGACCTTGGCAACAGTGGCCTTGGCACCCTGGCCCTGCTGGACGAAGCTGCCAGCGACCTGCTTGAACTCGAGGTACCTCGTCACGTCGGTCGAGACGAGGATGTTGGTGAGCTCGCCCGAGGACATGAGGAACTTGGGCACCAGGTCGATGTTCCAGTCGTTTACGCGACCGTACTTGGTCCACGGCTCCTCCCCGGCCGCATGGTTGCCATACTTCTTGAACAGCTGTGGGAGGAAAGATAGGCAAGCGATGTCAGCGACGGTATTGCAGAGGCCCGGTCCTGTCGAGAAGGACGGCGGGCGTTGCGGTGAAGGAGCGCAGAGGGGTAACTAACAGCCTGGAGGTTCAAGGACGCCGCCTCGCTGCAGAAGAAGCGTCAGCATGTCTGCCCGGGAGGAGGGAAACGGAGGGAGGGCCGGTGGGAGCGGCAACATACCCGCCGTAGTGGTCGTTACGGTCGATGTGGAGGACCTTCTTGCCCTTGACACTCAGAACACTGCAGAGAGAAGAAGAGGAGTCGGTTAGGATTCGCAGTGTGGCAGGGAGGGCGATAGTCAATCTCGGGCCGGTGCGAGGGAGATGGATGCTGTTGTCTTACCCAGAAAGAATGCACTCGGTCAAGCCTGTTATGGCAGTGGTTTGTTAGCAACCGGTCGGCGGGCCTTTGTTTGTGTGGCGGCAGAGCATTGCAGTGCAGCAAGCATGTCGTCTTTCTTTCTTCTTTCTGTTTCTGCTTCTGCTTCTGCTTCTGCTGCGGCTTCTTCTTCTTCTTCTTCTTTTTCGCTGCCGCAGATGCGGGGCTGCGAGGACGGCGAGGTAGCAGCAAAACTCACCGGTGCCCAGCACGATGACATCGTACTCCTTTGCGATCTCATCCATGGTGTCTAGGAGTGGGCTACTGGACGGCTTGGTTTGCTGTCTGGGGAGGCGTGTAGCTGGCAGGAGGGAAAGAGGAAGGAGGAAGAAGCAGCAGAAGACGAAGGGGAAAATAAGGGGATGGGCGGTGGACTTGACAAGCACGGCTCGCTACGGTCAACGTTGGGCCAGCAAGGGACGAGAGAAATAAAGTCGGGCGGGCGGTCGGTCTGTCAGTGGGTTCGGGCGCTGGCGAGTCTGGAACTGGAAGCCAACAAAGAGGCGAGGTGGGATGGGACATGAATGGATGCACCAGGGCCCGAACTGGCCGTGTTCCAGAGCCCCCCCAGCGCACCCTTGCCTGATGCAGCAACAAGCTCCCCGCCCTTGTCAATGCTGTGGGACCTCGCCCGGGGATTTGGCTGCTTACCTAACACGACGACCCCTCCATCGACCATGGGGAGCTCTCGCCTGGTTTACCGCCCCTGCCCTTCACAATTCCCGCCCTTGACGACGCCCACGAAACGGCACTCGGCCCCGGTTGCGCAGGGCACACTGCCCGCCCCGAGCCCCCTGCCAGTCCCGGCCACAGGCGCCCTTGGTCTACGGTACCTGCAGCTAGACTGACCCCGACTTCCCAGATACGGACGGGTACGGGTATGCATATATACATATATACATACACATATATATGTGTGCTACGAACCCCCTGTTTCCCTCGTGCTGTGGGCTGGCTGGCTATGTATTCACTGTTGTGCCCACCGGCCGGCCCGATCCGTCTTGAGAAGTAGGCAGATATACACATGTGAGTGAGTAGGTGCCTAGGTAGTTGTACAAGAACATACATACAATGCGGTCGGTGCCGCCTGCGTCGTCGTGTGGCGTGGGTGGCGGCGCCAACGGTGAGGAGAGCACACGGCTTTTCTACAAATGTTTTCATGGCGGAATCCGTCTACACAGAACGCACTCCAGCTTGCTCTGGCCGGCCCCCTCGGCGCTACTGTTGCCAGATCAGCGTGCAGACCCATTAGCATCTGCTTCAAGATCTCGTGGCCGGTGCCTCTTCCTTTGCTGCTGGGGGCGGCATGGTTGACGGGTCGACGGTGGCGGCTTCTTTTGACGGGGCGTCCTCTGCCGTCTCGACGTCGGCGCCGGCGGTCTGGACAGCGCCCCCTTCCCTCTCCTCCTGAGCGGTGAGTGCAGGCTCCTCCTCGTAATGTGTAGACGGTGTGTACATCGGGCCGTTGCCGCTCAGGTCAATTTCGGGGTCCTCCTTGGCCAGCTTGACCGCGTCCTCCCAGGCATAATACCTCTCGGTAAGCACGTGCTTGATGGATTTCATCGTCCGCCGCACCTTTGTCCAAGTCGCAACCAAGAGCAGTTAGTCCCGAACCCAACAAGCCAAAAGTCGAGCCGGCCGCGCTGTACTGGGCACCAGGCAGACTCACCGTCTCGTCCCTCCTCCCAAGCTCCTGCGCACCAAACCCGATATCGTACTTATCTCGGGCGTAGTTGGCCGTGGCGATGCGGTTACGCTCCCGGCAGCAGACCCACCAGAGGGCGTGCAGGTCCTCCCAGCTCTTGCCGCGCAGCTCCTGGACGGTCCAGGCGCGGCCGTACGCGGCCGCCTCGCCCGGCTTGGGCACCACCTGCTTATCGAAGAAGAAGCCCCAGAGGCCGTGGTTCGGGTCATTTTCCGACTCGGTCATGCGGCCCGCGCTCTCGACCGTGCTGGGCTGGGGGATCCCCTCGTTGGACACCGAGAGCACCTCGCGCGGCCCGCTACGGTGTATCGTCGACACGCCTCGGAGCTTGCTGCTGTCGCGCGTCTTGCGCACCGAGAGCGGGGCTGAGCTCGAGATGCCGCGCTGCTGCGGTGGCCTCCGGAGCGCCGGCTGTAGCCTTGCGGGCACTGGCGTCGGCTGGGATGGGAGCGCGGCGGCACCGGTGCCGGCCGGGGATATGCGGCAGCGCTGGAGCACGCGGCTCACGGCCGGGCGCACCGTGCTGGGGATGGTCATTCCGACGACGACGGCCGGCCGGCCCAATGCTGCTTGTCGATGCCGGGGAGGTGTGTCGCTGGGGGCCCCCTCTTCACTTGCCGGCTCTGGGGACTTTGGATGCAGACTGCGGCACCTGGTAAGCAATTCAGTGGCTTTCAGTATGGTCCTGGCCTCAGCATCTCGCGGCGCCTCCTCATGCCCGCCGTCAAAGTGCCGCCGTTTGAGCCTGCGTAAATTTTTGGCTTCTGCGACAGGGGTGCCGCCCACGCACCTCCAATGGCCCACAAAATACTCTGTGGCTGGTGCATCCAGTGTGGTGTGGCACAACTCCCCCCCCGTACTGGATTTTTCTTCATCCAGCTCTTCACAAAGACGCCATCCGACAGGCGCACCAACAAAGCTAGTCCAAGCTTTCCTTGGAGCCACCAGCCTCTAATTTCCGAGTCCACGGTTGTATGAGCGCATCCATGGTAGCTGGTGCTTGAAATTTACTGTACCTCGAGTTTCCAGTGCGGGCGTGCTCCGACACCCACTTTCACCCTGAACCGCGGCTCATCCTCTCGCCCAAACCCACTCTCAGAACCAACCCGCGCACCACCGTCTTCAATGTCGCTCTGGAGGTACGACGGATATGGTCTCAGCTACGCACAGCATACAGCCCACACACTTCGTGCTCAAAATCCCCCCATGACTGACACACCACCTTGGCCTGCAGAGCCTACCAGGGGCTCTCCTCCAAGGCTCGACTGGGTGTAGGCCTAGGACTGCTTGTCTGGGGAACCATTGGCTTAACCTGGGGCGATGAGATCGCCGAGGCCCGCCATTTTATCAAGTTCTCGGAAAAGGATAAGGCTCAGCTAGAAAAGATTGCGCCCAAGATCGTCGTGGTAGACAGCAGAGAAGAAAAGTCATAAGAACTTGGGCCGTAAGCATGGGCAAACAAAAGATGCTGGTCCTCAACAGTGAGGAGATAAGGATGTGGTAGAGGTTACATCAGACATCACGCCGGGATTCCAAACATATCAAGGCATGTTGGAGAGCAAAAGTGGTCACAACTGCAAGCTCGTCAGGAAGAAAGTCCAAGCTGTCGCGATGTTCGAAGCGATATAATTCGTCGTGAAAGCGGACCCAGGTCACGTCCATGCCAAAGGCCTCAACAAAGTGTCAAAAGATGCGGGAATCATACCTCCTAGTCTCCGTGAACGCGTGACAACCTTTCTCTCATCCGGGGGAGGCTCGCGCACAGAAGCATCGTTCCGCCCCTTGCCAAAGAGTGATCCTCCCCCAATGTTCTAATTGACGAAAAAGACAGCCGATAAAAGAACTCTAATGCAGGGCCATTCGGATGTCTATCGTCGCATGCCAAGCCGAGAAATGCAAATCAAAGACACCTCCCGGTTGACCAGTCTGATGCAGCAAATGGGAATCACACTTTTGGGGGGATTCGAGTGAACAAGAAACACGAGAATGGAAGCCAAAAAAAACATCATTATGCCGCCTCACCCCCCGCCCACCTTTCATATTTGTCAAAAATGAAGCCGGAAAAAAAGTACGTAGACGACACTGGATGAGAAAAATGGAAGTGGGAAAAAGCAAAGCATCAGCACCGAGCGTGAATAATAATAATGAAAAAGGAATAGACAACGCGGGGGAAATGAGCAAGACTGAACGCCGAGTATGCGAATCCTAACTCGTAGGTTGTTGTTGTATGTGCAGTTGCGAAGGGTTGGTTGTCTTTTTTTTTTAGTCTTGTTCCGTCTTGACCGAGGCGATCCCCGACGATTCCACAACCCGTGGCATAGGCGTAAAGAGATCGACCATGTTCAGCGTCAAATCTTGGCTCCCGTAATCCTTGTTGATGTCCCCGATCGATCCCAGCTCTTCTCCCCTCTTAGCACCATCCGACATTACCCATTCCTTGACCGACTTGAGAAGATGCATGACGTTCATAAACCGCTGGTCCGGCGGCATCTGTAGATCGCCCAGATTGGTGTTCTTCAGCATGTAGTTTGCGAGCCAGTAGAAGTGAACGCCGTCCCGCGAGAACCCTTGTCGCTGTGGGTTCATTTCATCCTGGGACGAGACTGGCGGGAACTGGCTGGCCATGTCGGCGTCCCAGTGCTGCTTGAACTTGTCCAGTGCCGTCGCGAAGATGCCCAAAACCTCGGGCCGCATTGTCCCATCCACAGGCGTGGCGCGCCCGCTGTTGTTTGCGCTCGATGGCCAGTTGCCGTTGACACCTCCAGACACGACCCAGTCGGCATGCGAAAGGGGTGTGCTGGATCTGTTCAACGCGGCTGCGCCCAGGCCTTCAATCTGGGCTCGGCGCATAAGAGCCATGAGGGCGTGAATGAGGATGAATTTTCCGTACAAATTGGTGGTTCCCGGCTGGATCTGGTAAGAGCTGTGAAGGAGGGCCCTCAGAACAAGATTCATTTCCGGTTGTTTCGGACGTCTTGTCCCATGTGGGTTCTCTCTCGCGGCGTCCAAACCATACAGCCCAAGAGCTGCGGCACAGGTTCCGGCATCCTGAGCATCCCAGGCCGCGTCGTCGACTGGCAAGGGAATCGACAGCTCGAGCGGGTCGAACAACGGTTGCGAGTTGAAGTACAGGCCAAGCGCAGTGTCGCAGAGGAATATCAGGAACAGTATGCGTATCCTCTTCTCCTGCTCCACCCATGAGCTCCAGTCGAAAGACGAAGCGTGGAATGTCGCCTGAGAGAATGACGGCTGGTGCAAGGCGCTTGACAACGCTGGGGGTTGTGAGACGAGCAATAGCCCAGCCTTACGAGTAACGGCGGCTATTAGAGGGAAGAGTCGCCTTGCAGCATCTCGCTGCTCGGGCGTGCCGTTCCAAATGAGCAGCAAGATCATGAGCATTATGGCCTGCAACTCCTCGATCTCCTTGACCGAATCGAAACGGGTGTTGCCGTATTTGATCTCTGGGTCAACCCCATCGTCGAGAGACGCCAGCAATTGGGAATCCCGCTCGAGACCAAACTTGAGGTAGTTCATCATCTCGCGGACCTCGTCTGCGGACACACGGTCAGAATAGACAGCGCCGACGCAGCAAAGGCCTGCCAAGAGACCGGTGTAAGCATCGAGAATACGGAATGAAGGAATATGCAATATAGAGAAATGCCGGTGAAAGTGGGTGTATCGGCCGAGGAATGACTTGATGTTTTCGGGGTCAATAAAGCTGTGGAGGCGGGCAGCCTCGGGGCTTGAGGAAGGATCGGGAAGACGGAAGAAGTTTGCGAGTTGGTCGGATATTTGCTGATAAGGTGTTCGGGTTTGGTGGCCGAGGTCGTTGGGAGGGGGCGCCCAAGAATCGAAAAAGAGACATGGGCCGTCGGGGTCGGGGTGGTGGTTGCCGCCGGGGGCGCCGTCCGGTCGTTCGAGGCCGGCATTAGGCTCGGGCTTGGTGGTTGCGATCTGCGTCTGTCCAATATTAGGCGGGAAGTGATGGTTGACGTAGGTATTTTGCGCACCAGCCTGGAACATCTGGGACCAGTCAAGTCCACCAGATTGTTGGTTTGATGCCTGCTGGCCCATAAACGGCATGCCGTTCTGCGTCGGCTGCATCGGGTAGTTGGCAAGCTGGGGGTTGATGTTGGCGGCCATCGAGTGCGGGACGCTGCCGTTGTACCCCTGGTTAAAGTCTTGCGGCCGGCCGTTCTGACCCATCACCGAGGCGCTTCTTCGGTCACGGTCGTTGGGGTCATCGATACGGTTCATGCTCGGCTGCCTGGAAAGGTGGTTTTGGTCATTGGACATGTTTCCCATGCCATCCGCCGACGGTATTAAGCCGAAGGGGTGGACCATGCCATCCGGGCCCATGTTGCCCATGCCGTTGATGGGGTTGAGCTCATTTTCATTGCCAAGTGCTTTCTGAGCCTGCTGGTTCTTCTTGACGTGGGCGTGGGGGTGCGACAGATGGCTGGCTCCCGTGGGGTTACCACGACGGATGGAGCACTTCTGGAAGTGGCGCTTCAGAATATCACTGCGCGAGAACGTGTCCCGGCAGAGAACGCACATGTAGGGGCGGTCACCAGTGTCTAGAGGGTTTTTGCATCGTCAAGCTAAGCCCCGGGACATTGGGGAGAAAACCATGTGCAAGGGACTTTGGAGGGCAGTAGGGGGAGGTTCCACTTACGACGCAGGAGGTGCCTCTTCAGGTGCTTGGCATGAAGATAGGTCTTATTGCAGTGAGGGCACGGAAACTTGCCGTCGGCATCCTTCTGCGGGATCTGGTTCTTGGCCGCGACGCTGCCGGCAACAGGAGCCTGGGGCCGGCCGGGAGCGCTAGGCAGGATGCCACGTCTGCCCTGGGAGCCAACAACGTGCGTCGGCGGCTCGCCTTCCTGCTGCATCATCTGCGGCTGGGGCATCAGAGGGCTCTGGGCGTAGGGCGAAGACATTCCCGGCTGGGGAATGACTCCGCCAGCAGGCATGGGGCGCAGGACAGGTGGAGCGCGGCCGCCCGGAGCGGGCGCTGGGGCGATGGGCTGAGGGTGAGCCATCGAAGTTGAGCTCTGGGGAAGCATCGACTGCGTAGTGGCGTAACCCTGGTGAGGCTGCTGATACTGGTTGTTCGCCATCATTCCCGGGTAGGGTGCGCGCGCGACATTTTGCTGCGCCGGCGGGGGAGGGTAGTTGCTCATGGCGCCGTTTGAGCCCGGGGTGTTGGGCGTGGCGGGGGTTCGCGGCGTGTGAGGGTAGCTTCCGTAGGGCGGACCAGACTGTTGCATCATATGGCCCTGCGGCTGGAGAGGAGGCAGAGTCTGCGGGGGCGCCTGGGCGTGGTTTTGCAGACTGTGCGATGAGGTCGAGGAGGGCGACGGGTACGAGGATGTCGTCGTAGTGTTTACCACATTAGACGAGTATGAGGGGTGGTCCATAATCCTTCTCAAAGCAAGCTCTTCCTAAGTCGACGCGACGCAACCATCCGATCCTGGCGATGGAGGACTGGGTGTCTTGGTCTGGCAGCTTCTTGGGAAGTTGCAATTGGAGCGGCGCGGGTGCGCGTCTTCTATTGCAGTCTCGGGGCGCGAGCGATGTTTACTTTGCGCAAAGTACTTGGCGCGCGCGAGGCTGCAGCTGCGAGATGCGACGACGTCGAGTGCCGCTTGTCGCGATGGCCTTTGTCCCGGTTTCCTCCTCCACAAACGCTGCCGTGATGGTCTTGCGCCTATGTCTGGCGTAAGTTGAAGTCGATCGCGTCTTGCTTGGGCGCGGGGCTCAAAGCTTAGGGTGGGTAGCTGGTCGCCGTGCTGAGAGGGTAGTTGATTTGAAGTGGAGATGGAAAGATGTGGGCGACGTGAGGCTCAAAAAAAAGGCGGTTCTTGTGGGTGGTGTGGGTGCTTTTTAGGATTGTGGATTTGAGTGATTGAAGAACAGGAAGGGTGTGGGAGGAAGAAAAAAAATGGCGCTGGAGGGGGCGGGTGGAGCCCGAAGTGATTTTTTTTTCTCGGGCCTATTATGGTGGTAGAAGATACCGCGGCAGTTCGTGCCCTCGGACTCCCCTGTTCTTTGTAGTTCCCTGTCTGCGACACACAGTGGTAATAACAAGGCCGACGAGACCGCCAGGTGCGCAGAAACGCAAGTAATGACAGTACCAGAGTGTGGGTGACGTGTGGCCCTGGTCGCAAACGCGGGTAGCAGAGAGGAGACGAGGCAGGGAAAAAATGACCCTCAGGTCAACGAGCAGGCGGTGGTGGGTGAGTGGGGACGGTGAGGCAAGTGGGCGAAGTGGACCGACCGGGAGGTGGAAGATTTATGTGGATCGAGGAAGGGGACGAGCCAGCAGAAAAAAAAAAACGTGGGCCCTCTAATAAACAACGACGTCGCGCTTGATCCCACCGCGGTTGGGGAATCCTCGGCTTAGCGATGCGTATCCACAATACGAAACATGCAGGCCTGCAATTGACTTGACCTCCAGTGACGAGATGGCAGGGCGGTTCTCGGTCAACGGAAATCGCAGGCGGGGGATTGATGCAGGCGAGAGAGATGGGAAGAAAGTAAGAAGGAGAGAGAGTTGCCGACCGGCCAGCAAAGGCGAGAGAGGTTTGGGACAAGGCGTGGGACAGAAAGGGCACCTCGAAAGAAAAGAAAAAAGAGAAGAAAAAAAGAGAAAAAAAAATCAGGCTAGGGAAATTTTGGGGCGCCACTCCTGGTTGTATGCTAGGTTGCACATCGGCACCGCCATTACAGGGCCGATCTTGTTTTTAGCCCCTTGAATTCTTTTATTTTATCGTTTTTGACCTCTTTATTTTCCCTTGAGTCGCCAACCCCAGCAGTCACATCGAGCACACGGTCCGGCGGTGGCGGGGAGTCCCCCAATTCTGACATGTTTGACATGGCCATGGACACCACCCTCCCTGTCGCATCCATCACACTGACCACCTCTACCTTGGAACCGTATCATCCACCAGCGCTCGCATCTCCGTCTGCATCCGCCCATTCAGAGGCGAGTACGTAGGCAGCATGTATGCGCATGTAGGTAGGTGAGCATATGTCTGCGCTATCTGGCCTGGTAGCTCAGTAGGTAGGGAGGTAGCTGCAGCGCGGGTCACGATATAGTAGCAATCTATACCGGTGCAAGATTCCGTCCCGCACGCGCCAGCATCGCCCCCTCTCCTCCCCTCGGCTCTCCGCGTCCTTGACAAGCATCCTGGATCCAAAGAAGAAGGCGGTCCGCATTCGCGGTACGTTATGTCCTCCCCTCGTGCCTGTCGCTGCAAGTCAGATCAGGGCACCCAGGTACTTCTGTTGCCTGCTTAGACCAGTCGGAAGGTGCCTACCAGGGAGGCATGGACACGCCGCACGGAGCATCTCGCCAGCACCCCCAAGGATCTCAGGCGGGAGCTGTGGACGCGATTCGGTGGCTCGCCTCGGCTCGTGGATTAGAAAAGAATACCTAGGTACCTACCTACACATGCCCAGCACGCGCTCATTTCAAAAGGAACGGCCTTCTTGCCCAAAACGGGGCTAGCAAGGTGCAGCCAGAACCCTTGTAGCCGCTGGTGCTTGAGGCCCTGACCTGGTCAGGTACGTATCAGGCTGGTACCTCAGCACACTCAAGACCGAGACCCATCGTATCGTGACACGGATGGGCAGGTATTTTGTCCATGCTGGGCCCAGCCCGGTACTGCGCTAAACCTGCTAAAAAGTGACAGGGAGTGCGGCAACGTCGCCGGCAAGTCTCCGTCGTGGCCTCGCAACAGGCGAGCTTCAAGTCAATCCATCGTGCGCCATCGGATTTTGCCCAATGTCGCCTGGCGCTCCTGGCTCCCTCGGTATCCTGGGGGTTTCGCATAGCGCGCCCTGCCTTTCGTGCTTATTCACGTTGTGCATCATGTGGGCAGAAAAACGCGGGCACCTCCGGGCGGGAATGTGCTGCGGTCGCTTCGTGTAATTTTGGCGTGGCGAACATCTGGGGTATTGCTCAGCCCAGGCCAGTCAGTAGCAATATGGACAGGCGGCGAAGCCCAATCAACCCTACCTAGCGCCGCTGGGGCGGGCCAGGTGGCTCCCTACCTCGCAGCTAAGGTTTGCAGATGCAAACGACAGACCAGGCAGTCTTCCAGAAACAAGGCGAAGCCGGTCGGTCACACATGGCTAGTGGCTGTCCATTTGATGTATCCAGCTCCCGTCCTGGCGATGCGGATGTGATGGCAGGTCGACATGGGCGCCCGTCCCTTAGGGGTCAATATGGAGAAGGAAAGAAAAAAAGGCGTGCTCTAGGCTGGCCGCAACCCCGCAAAAGGCCAATAGCTGAGACGGCACGCGTCGGCCTCGACACCCGTAGTTTGCCGGACTCGCTTCGATATGCCATTTTTCGCCCCCAGCCACGTACGCACCGCACCCATGGTGAAGAGGCAGGTGCGTGCACACAATTATCTGCCCGCCAACGTGGCCGCACGTCGTACTGGGCCAGGTGCGTGATATCCGGCCTGCCGAGAAAGCCGGGCTGGCTAACCGACCAGACCCCGCCCAGGCAGCCCGATCTTCTCACCGACAAGTCAAGCCGCGCCTGGACTGGACTCGCGGGCACGGAAACGTCGCAGAGAATTTGCCGCCGCCGAAGGGGTCCTGGGCTTGTGTGTGTATGTGTGTGCCACAAATTCCAACAGGTTCGCGCCGCGGCACCCCCTGACACATTACCAGCACTCACCGTCTTTTTCAGTCCCTAGACCACCACGGCCGCATTCGCATGATTTAATGCCACCAAGAACGACCCCCCACGGCAAGATAAAAAGGTATATAAAAAATAAGACTCTGGTCGTTGCGAACAGAATCCTCCACGCGCACAGGTACCAGCGAATATCATCAGGTGGGCCCCAGGGAAAATTAATTGAGACGGTTGTGCCGGGTGAGCGGCCCCCGTGAGTCGCGGGGCATCTCGTCATAGGCCCATCAAAGGGTCCGCCAGCGTGTACTGGATACCTGCACAGAGGCATGACCGCCCGGCCTCGGCTAGGGTACACGGTACTCGATGCAACGTTCCCCTTGTCCTGGTCGCCGGCCATGCCATTCTGGGTGTGCCAGCTTGAGGAAGGTACCTACGGATACTTGACAGCCCCTGCTAGCCTTCTGGATGGGCTCCCTAGGTAATGCCTTGGTCATCCGCGAAGCTGCCGGGATCAGGCAAGGCCTGGCCTGGGTTTAAAAATGCAGGCCCCCCATGAAAGGCGGTTGAGCATTCTGTCATCCTGCAGGGCGCACGAGTCAAGAGTGTGCTCACAGAAACGAGTCCCAAAACACCGTCGGCTCCCAACCCCTTCCAACCCTACCCTGGCCTAGCACATCGCCGCCAGCACGGCCATGGGGCCAGTCAAGCGCACACGCCACCGACCTAGGCGCTGCCATATTTCTTGGCTCATTATTTTACTCTTCTCTCGTGTTCCCTTCGGCCTTTCCTGATCAATGGCGCCTGTCTGCCCAGCCGAGTCGGCCAATCAGGCGACTCGGAAGCCCCCAGGGTAGGACGGGGGTGGAGTCACAGCATTCTGGCCGCCAGTCTCGTGCCATGGCATCTACGGTACACTGCCCAAGCAGGGACAGTCGATGCGCCGTCTAAACATTTTGCCGGATAAAGAAGCTCGTCGGCAAAAAAGACCGCGGGCACACGCCCGTGTGATGTCAGGCTCGTCGTGGGGGGGGGGTCACTCCGCACCCAGTATGCCGAGGTTAACCCCCGAACGACCTTCGCTTGCAGAGCACGGCAGCATCTCTCGCGGGATTCGGTGAGCTGCTGCCTCGCTAAGGTGTCAGTTTTCCTAGCTACTACAATATCTCCAGATCGATACATGGGTGGTTTGCACTTGGCATCCGTCCCATCACACACAAGGTGTGTGGGCAGGCGGGTCGATATGCTCCTGCAAGTGGGAAGCCACTCGGCCGATTAACTTGGCCCCATTCTGGCCTGTGCTTGATCGGGCTTTGGGATGGACGGGGCCCTGCGGGAAGGTGTGGGCAAGGCAGCCACCAAACGCAGGGCTTAACGCGCCTCAACTGATGAACCGGTGGCGGGCTGGGAGAGGGATGTGGGCACGGCCAGGGGTTGTAAAAACGGTTTAGTTTGGGCCCCGTACGTCCAGAGCAGGCGCGGGAGCGGGTGGAGGATTGGATCCTCAGTTGGAGGCTCTGGGAGGGGACTTCCACGAACCCACTCGCACGGCAGCTTCCTGTACGACATACAAAAAGAAATGGGTCGTTTGAACGACGACGCCAAAAGAAAAGAAAAAATAAGAAGAAAAGACTGGCAGAAGAAAGAACACCGCAGCGACTTCGGACGGCATTTACACCGGGGCTGTCAGAGCCGCGGCGGTGGCCTCGCAGCCAACCTCTGCAACAAACAAGTCGCTGCTGCTGTGGCCTTGGTTGGCGACTCGCGGTTTCCCGAACCGTGCCGCAGAGCAAGAGTCGTCATTTCGCGCGCCCGCACTCCGCTACCCGTGCTTCTTAGCCGTTTCTTCAAAGGGCAAGTGCATCGTCGGTTCGTGCACAGGTGTATGGGACCCCCCCTGGTCCTTGCTTGACATGGCGACAAGATTGGTCTGTGTGATTGCTTAGCTTACCATTGAGCCTTGAAATCAGCACACCTTGCGACGGCAAAGTGCGGTCTGGTGTTGCCAACCTGCTCTGCCCTGGTTTCTTGTCTTTTCCAGCCATCCTATTCCTGGGCTTGCATTGTCATACAGGCTGCAGCTGCAGTGGTTAGGCAATCTCCCCTAAATCAAGAGAGAGAGAGAGAGAGAACAAAAAAAAAATCCGGTCTGCTCACCTGGCCTGGCCGGGAAAGACTGGGATTTCTTTCAACAATGAATCTTGTCTCGTTTCTCCCCGACGGGATCTGCGCATCTCACCCACTAACCCAGTCCAAAAGCGAGATCCAGTCTCTCGAGACCCATTCATGGGGACAGCCCCAGAGAATTTTTGACCTCGAAGGCCCGCATTTTCCCAAAAACCAAACAAGAAAAAAAAAGAAAAAAAGACACACGGGAAACAGCCCCAGGACCCTTCAGCGAATGCTCCACCGAAATAAGCAGCGTGCCACAAACGCAAGGATATTCTAACAGCAAACCAGGATCGCTTTTGCGGTCGGCTGCAGAGCCGTTGATGACGAAACCCAGTTCAACACATCGCCATGGTCTCGATACGGGCAAGGACTTCCCCCATCCGTGTGAGGGGTTTGGAGCAGGCCTTTGAGTAGCAGATCTGGAGGAAACATGGATATTCTAGGCATTCTTTGCCCAGTCGCCAGAAACTCGGCTTCGTCGCGCCGCCCATAGCATCATATTTTCCATGCGCGAGTGTTTTTGCCGGCGACAATTGTAGTGCGTTTGTGATTTTGGCCAATTGATTTGTCGTATCCACCACCTTCGTCACTGGTCGGGATTTGGGGAGCATGGACCAGTGCGCTCGGTGATTGGGCCTTTGGCTGTGTGTAGGGAAGGCCTCCCCGGCGTGCGTCTCTAGTGGATGCATGGGTACATAGCCAAGCCATGGTCACTGCGCCGGAAATACCAGCAAAGCCAGACAGCCAGGCTGGCCGAGGGGCTGCATCCATCCCCCCTCAATGTCGACGAGATGAACCACATTCAGCCAATGTACCTGGCACTTGGGGAGACCCCTCCATCCCCCGTGCTCTTCGTCTGACGGGGCCCTAGGATAGCAAGCAGGAGGGAGAATGCGCTGCTTGCTGCAAGGACATCTCACTACGCACTTTCAATAAAATTTTCATCCGCTGTCAGTCAACCAAAGAATGCGATCCCGTCAAGCTAGCCAGCCACACGCGCACATAGACCGTAGAAATAGCTCCACATGTGAGCGTGCTAAGTGCCATGTCGGCTATCGGAGCCGAGGAGTATTCCCTTCTCGTCCTGTCGAAACTTCGTATTTTGTTCGTTCTCGTCGTCTCCTTTACCGAGCGTCGCGCCTAGTCAACAACAGACGGTGAGCGAGTAGCACCATTGGTGCATCAGAACGGAAACAGGCCGTCAAATCAAACTGCCCGAGCTTCCGCCGAGCGAGCCACCCCTGAAATGCGTCCCGAGAATGTGCGCATGACACCCCTATCAAGGCAAATGCGTCTGGGGCACCCTTAGCAAAAGAAATAAAATAAAAAAAATGGATGGATGGATGGGCAAACATCGCGATCCTGCCTGAGGAGACTGCCTCCCGCATTGTCTCTGCCCCCTGCCAGTCTGGTGACAGCCCGAAGCGAGGCACCGCTAGGGGTACATCCTTCACACGCTCCTTTGGCGAGCTACCCCATAGGTGTTTTTGATTGAAGGCGAGGTTAGGTTAGGAATATTTGCAGTCAAGAGGCGACATCCAAGAGAAAGAAAGAAAGAAAGAGAGAACCTTCAACACCCACATCCTAGCAAACTCGTGTGCCTACATTCATCCAGGTTCATGTGCATGTGTACATACAGGCCATCACAGAACTCAACCTGCTGCCATCTTGCTCGCCCCAAGACGCTTCACCCACCAGCCTCTTGATATGTCCCATTTGGCCATGTTTGGCGCACGCCGGCAAAATATGCGCCGTTGGAGGGCTGACAAATGGTCACGTCACAACCTTCCCAGACACCATCGTTGCTCTTTGTCAAAGCACCCAACCACCACCACCCATCATCACAGCCAGCAAGCTGTCGAGATCGAGTCAACACCCATGTCAGCAGGCCGACCGGCAGGCAAAAAGTGGCTACGATACCTGTCGGGACTGGGTCAACTGGGAAGTACCCTTCTCAGACGTCGCACGCAAGTCTGCGGTGTACGAATCTGCAAACTGGGACCCGGTTCCGAGCTCCCGGGAATGTCATTCGACTTTTTTTTTCTTCCTATTTATTTTATATATAGGCGTTTTATCCCACTTCTTTGGCCCCCCCACCCACTCGCGCCTAGTGGATTCGTCCTCGCCCACTATCACCCGCAAGTGAAAAGTGAACGGATTCGATTGCCGTATCTGGGGGCCAAAGCAGGCGGCCCTTTTAGGTGCATACGGTTCTCTCGAGTTGGGTGCTGCTGTTTTGCGCCTTTTTCTGGCCTTGCCGCCCAGGCCTTGAGACGATCTGCGGATGGTCGGCCAACCGGATGGAAGGATGTGCACGCCAAATCTTGGGGGG